>ML406902.1:43819-107076 GCA_005239525.1 Nicotiana knightiana | reverse complement strand
AGAGATGAGAGAGAGAGGGAAATGGGGGCGGCTAGGGTTTAGGCCAGGGGTTGGGTTTCAGATGAATGAGGGTATGGGGTGGGGTTCGGGCAGTTAAATACTAAACGGGTGGTTAGTTCCCAGCCGTTGGATCAAGGATAGATCAATGGCTGGGGTTGAACTTGGCTTAAACGGCGTCGTTTTGGTTAAGTTGGGGCAGGCCGGGTAGGGGATTGGGTTTTGGGCCTGGATTGTATGGGTGTATAAAAAGACTTGGGCCTGGGCAGCTTTGGTCCAGGTCCGATTTTAACCCTATTTTATTTAACTAAAGATTAATTAGTTAATTTCCACTCTAATTTAAAACTAAGGAATGTAGTAATTAATTTAATCCTCATTTATTTATGGGTTAATCAATAATGACACGGCCAATTCTATATTTCTAATTCAAACCGCGTTTTATTGAATAAGGGATGATTAATTTCTGTAGTAATCAATTATTAACAACTACATTACGTCAGATATTCGTCATTTGTCTATCATTTAACTAATTATGACCAACAAATTCGTAATGCTGAATTTCAATGATTTTGAAAGATGAATTATGGATATGCCAGCAACGCAAATAATTCACAATTAATTACTGAAAAGTCAGTCAATATTTATAAAATCAATTGATTTATTGGGATTTTTATAGGACGATATGACGAGTAAAAAATCACATGCTCACATTAGTTGAAGAACTTCTTTTCATTTTCCCCAATTTTTCACCCCAAATTCGAAATTAAATGATAAAATTAAGGATAAATTAGTGGTATATAACCAAAATCAAGTGTAGAATCAATACCCAATTGATATCTTTAAAATTCCATCAAAATCTAGTCCAATTCTGAGCTCCCAAACTCATATTTTGATAAAAATGGCCAAACCCTCGATTTTGAAATGTTTAATACTGCCTAGTGATTTCTTAATCGCGATATCGAAAATAACCTCACGATCACGAAGAACAACTTCGCTTCCTTCGAATTTAACCCTACGCAAACGTGTAACACCACACGCGAACGCGATGCACTAGTTGCTCACACCTACGGGATCACGATTCTCTTCACGCAGTCGCGAAGAGTAACACTTAAACTCCATTGCTGCCTCACTTCTTCTTTGAGAACGCAACCTAGCCCACGCGTTCGCGATGCACAACCTGATAACCTTACGAGATCGTGTCTTTATCTTTGCGAACGTGAAGAGAAAATTTAGCTGACCTCTCAGATGACCTACGCGATCACGAGAGCTCCCTCGCGAACGCGATGAAGAGAAATGTCTGCAACAAACACTAGAAAATTTGCCAACTCCCAAAGTCCAAAAATGATCCGTTGAGCATCCAGAACACACCCGAGGCCCTCGGGACCTCAACCAAATATACCAACCAATCCTAAAATACCATACGAACTTAGTTGAGCCTCCAAACCACATCAAACAACATCAAAAACAAGAATTACACACGAATTCAAGCCTAATAAACTTTAAAATTTCTAAATTCTACAAACGACATCAAAACATATCAAATTACGTCCGAATGACCTCAAATTTTACACACAATTCAAAAATGACACTTCGAACCTACTCCAACTTCCAGAATTCCATTCCGAACCCGATATCAAAATTTCCACTGCCGATCCAAATTGCCAAAATTCCAACTTTCACCAATTCAAGCCTAATTCTACTACGGACATCCAAATCACATTCTGGACACGCTCCTAAGTCCAAAATCACCTAAAGAAGCTAAAGAAACCATCAAAATTCAAATCCGAGGTTGTTTACACACAAGTCGACATCCGATCGACTTTTCCGACTTAAACTTCCAATTAACAGACTAAGTGTCTCAATTCACTCCGAAAACCAAAAAGAACCTTCCCGGCAAGACACAATAGCAGAAAAAGATACGAGGGAAGCACTTAATAGGGGATCGGGGCTCTAACTCTCAAAATCACCGGTCAGGTTGTTACATCCTCCCCCTCTTAAAATAATCGTTCGTCCTTGAACAAGCATAGAGACATACATGAAGCTATGAAAAGATGAGGATAACGGCAGCGCATATCCCACTTGGTCTGCCAAGTCGCCTCCTCGACCAACTGACCCCTCCACTAAACCTTTACTGGAGCAATGTTCTTTGACCTTAGCTTTCTGACCTACCTGCCCAAGATAGCCACTGGCTCCTCAACATAAGATATATCTTTGTCCAACTAGACTGGGATGAAATCTAATACATGAGCCGGATCACCGTGATACTTCCGGAGCATAGAAAGGTGGAATACCGGATGAACTCCTGCTATGCTGGGAGGTAGAGCAATCTCATAAGCAACCTCCCCAACACACTCCTTTGTCCAACTGAACGGAGCACCCTTCTAGGTCAACCTGGTCATAGGTGCTGCAATAGATGAGAATCCCTCTATGAAATGACGGTATTACCCCGCCAAACCCAGAAAACTACGGATTTTCGTAGCTGATAATGGTCTAGGCCAACTCTACACCGCCTCCACCTTCTCCGGATCTACCTTGATCCCATCACTCGATACTACATGACCTAAGAATGCCAGTGAGTCAAGCCAAAACTCACACTTAGAAATTTTGCATACAACCTCTTCTCCCTCAAAGTCTGAAGCACAGTCCTCAAGTGTTGCTCATTATCTTCCCGAGTCCAGGAATACACTAGGATGTCATAAATAAACACAATGACAAAGGATTCAAGATAAGGCCGGAAGACACTGTGCATGAAATGCATAACGACTGATGGGGCATTAGTCAGTCCAAAAGACATGACAAGAAACTTATAGTGACCATATCTGGTCCTGAAAGCAATCTTTGGGATATCCGGCTCCCGAATCTTCAACTGATGATAGCCTGATCGCAAGTCAATCTTGGAAAATAACCCGACACCCTATAACTGATCAAATAATTCATCAATACGAGGCAATGGATACCTGTTCTTCACCGAAACCTTGTTCAGCTGGCGATAATCAATACACATACACATAGAACTATCCTTTTTCTTCACAAACAAGACCGGAGCACCCCGAGGTGACACACTGGGCCGAATGAAGCCCTTATCAAGCAACTCCTACAACTGCTCCTTCAACTCAGGAGGAGCCATATGTTAAGGAGGAACAGATATGGGCTGAGTGCCCGGTAACAAAACAATGCTAAAATCAGTATCTCTGTCGGGCGGCACACCCGGAAGATCAGCTGGTAACACATCTAGGAAGTTCCTCACTATTGGAACTGACTCAATTGTAGGGGTATCAATATTTACATCTATCACATAGGCCAAATACGCATCACACCCCTTCTCAACCATTCGTTGAGCCTTATGAAATGAAATAACCCTGTGGGGAGTATACTCTAAGGGACCCCTCCCCTCTAATCATGGTAATCCTGGCATAGCCAACGTCATGATCTTAGCGTGACAATCAAGAATAGAATAATGGGGTGACAACCAGTCCATGCCCAAAATAACATCAAAATCTACCATGTTGAGCAATAATAAATCGGCTCTGGTCTCAAAACCACTAAGAGCAATCAAACACGACCGATATACGCGATCCACAACAAGAGAATCTCCCCCAAGAGTAGATACATAAGCAGGGAAACCCAAAGAATCTCGAGATACCCCCAAATGTGGAGCAAAATAAGAAGACACATATGAATACGTAGAGCCTGGGTCAAATAATGCTGATGCATCCCTATGATAGACTGGAACAATACATGTGATGAGAGAGTCGAAAGAAATTGCCTCTGCACGAGATGGAGGAGAATAATACCTGGCCTATCCTCACCCTCTAGGGCAACCTCAATCTCCACCTCGAGCTGGCTGAGTGGGTGGGGCGGTAGCTGGGGCTGAAAGCATGGCCGGAGGACCCGGTGGAGCACGTGGTGGATGAGAAGTCTTTGGAGGTGCACCCATCCTAAGTCTGGGGAAATCTCTCACCATGTAGCGAGTATCATCACGCTCAAAACAACCCCTCGTAGGACATGGTGGTTGTGCCTGGATTGGGCCAGGTCTGCTGGACTGGCCGCTGATAGCACCCCAAGTAGGAGGCATACCAGATACTGGCGGTGCATAATAAGGATCCTGGGGACTAGAAAGGACTAAAACACCATTGGATACTGGAAGAGCTGAATGAACAAGGAGACTCACATAACCCCTACCATGGAGAGTTGTTAGGGCACGAGCTCCAGAATAATGACCACACTCTCGAGACCTCTTGGTCTCTCTCTCCTCTGTATCCCGGGCAAGCATGCCCCCCACTCTCCTGGCAATACTCACGACCTGCTGATAAGAGATATCCATCTCCAACTCCTTGGCCATACTAGTCCTGATACTGGGGTGTAGTCCTTCAATGAAGCGACAAACCCTCTCCCTAACTATAGCAACCAAAGTTGGTGCATGTCGGGCTAACTCACTAAAACGGACTGCGTACTCTGTCACAGTCATAGAACCTTGGCGCAGCTGCTCAAACTCTGTGGGCCAAGCATCCCTGAGGCTCTGAGGGACATACTCACGCAAAAACATATCAGAGAACTGAGTCTAAGTGAGTGAGGCTGCCTCGTCCGGACTACTCAGCTCATAGGCACACCACCACTGATAGTGTAACGACCCGGTCATTCGTTCTGAGTATTTATAGCCCCATTTCCCACATCTATGATTATTTATGTGTTGTTCAGCTACGTTGAGTTGTGTCAAGTTGGTAAGTTTGGGTTCAGAGTAGTTTTGGAGTGAAATGATCATTTAGTTTCTTAATTAGAAAGTTAAGTTAGAAAAGTCAACCGAAAGTTGACTTATGAGTAAACAAATTCAGATTTGGATTTCTATAATTCGGTTAGCTTTGTTGGGTGATTATAGACTTAGGAGTGTGTCCGAAATGTAATTTGGAGGTCCGTGGTAGAATTAGGCTTGAATTGGCGATTTTGGTCGGTAGTGGAAAATTAGGTATTGGGGTCGGAATCAAATTCCGGAAGTTGTAGTAGGTTCATAGTGTTATTTTTGACATGTGTGAAAAATTTGAGGTTATTCGGACGTGGTTTGATAGGTTTTGGCGTCGTTGGCGAATTTATGAAGTTTAGAAGTTCTTAGGCTTGAATTCAAGGTTGATTTAGTGTTGTTTTGGGTGTTCCGAGGGTTCGACTAAGTTCGGGTAGTGAGATATGACTTGTTTGAATTATTGGTTATGATGCAGAGGGTCTTGGGATGATTTTGGATGGTTAACGTGCAGTTTGGAATTTGGAAAATGCAGCTGGAAGTTGCTGGTGTAAGGCTACTAGTTTGGCTGCACCTGCGGATGGGGAGCCGCAGGTGCGACGATCGCAGGTGCAGAGTAAGCATCGCAGAAGCGGAAGTGGAGGCCTGGATAGTTAACACAGGTGCGGAAGGTTGGTCGCACCTGTGAGCCCGCAGGTGCGAAGAGGCAGCCGCAGGTGCGAGGTGGAGCGTTTAAGTGAGTTTCCGCAGGTGCGCACCTAGGATCGCAGGTGCGGGTCCGTAGGTGCGATAAACTAGCCGCAAGTTCGGTCATCACTGGGCAGAACTTATATAAGTAACCCTTAGCAAAATTTTACCCTTTTTCCACCATTGTTGAATGGGTTTTTGAGCTAGGGCAGTGTTTTTCAAGGGAGAATGAAGAGACAATACTGACGTAAGTCGTTTGGGATTAATTACACGCGTTTATGATGTTTTTCCATTGATTAGGCATTAAAGTTGTAGGAGTTTAGGGTGAAAATTAGGGAGTTAGGGCTTGAGTTTTGGAGAGTTTTAAGTGAGGATTTGAGGGACCAAATGGAGTCCGATTTTGATAAATTTCATATGGTTAGACTTGGGATAGGACGAGGGTTTTGATTCTTCCATTGTTGACTGATTTTGAGATGTGGGCCTAGAGGCCAGGTTTTAGCCGATTTCGGATTTTTGGCCTATTTTGTATTTTTTATTGTGGAATTCGATTCGTTAGCCTATGTTGATGGTATTAATCTGATTATGGTTAGATTTGGAGATTTTGGAGACCAGGTTCATAAAGGAGAGCATCCCGGAGTAGGATTCTACGCGGTTAAGGTAATTAACAGTTTAATCCCGGAGTAGGATTCTACGCGGTTAAACCCGGGGATTCAATATCATGTGATTGTGTGGTAGTGATACCCACACTATGTGACGGGTGTGTGGGTGTGAACCGCGAGGGATTGAGACTTGTTCCATCCCGTGAGGCTGTGAGGCTTAATGGCTATTATCTGTGGTTATGTGCTTACTTGTTGTTGAACTTGTTTGCCTTCATGTTAGAGACCATGTTTAGGCTTTATTCATGCTCGTATTATTTTTATTCAGTCATAGTAATTATTGTTCATTCTTATCTCAGTATCTATTATTTTGCTGATATGTTGTGATACTTGATGTGGGTTGTGTCCATTATTTGTTGGGAATTGTGAGGCTGGAGAGGTACATGACGAGTGAGGCCAAGGGCCTGGATGTGAGAATATTAATACCATAGCGCGTGAGCTGTCTGCATAGCACGTGAGCTATACATACGGATCCAGGTAATTGATATTGTAGCGCGTGAGCTGTCCACATAGCATGTGAGCTGTCTGTGCGGATCCAAGTATTGATATGGTAGCATGTGAGCTGTCTGTTCTTAGTGCAGAGTGTTGAGTGCTGAGTGTGAGTGATGAGTACTGGAGTGACACTGCTGTGAGGTCGTATTCACTTTTGTTGTTGCTGTATTATCAGCTAAATTTCTTTATGGCATCTACTAAATTATGGGAATTTACCTGTTAATTTATGTTATTGATAAGTTGTGAAAAATAAATAATTGGACCGTATTGCTTAGCTCGTCACTACTACTCAGTTCCTTAGTTATTTCTGTTACTACTGAGTCGGTTGTACTCATACTACGCCCTGCACTTTATTTGCAGATCCATGTGAGTTGGAGTGCGGCGATCGTTGATCTCAGGCTGGCTATCTGTGGAGATTGCAAGGTAGCTGCCAACGTCCGCAGGACCTTGTCACTCCTTTTACCATTTATTCTTTTAGATAGTACTATATCTTAGTTCATAGTTTTAAACGCTCGTAACATAGTGACACCCTGATGTTTGGGGCTAGTTTCCGTATTTTATATTAATTATATTTAAAATTGATTTAATTTATGAGAAATTTAAATGTTGATACTGTTTTATTAATTTCATATAATGGATTTAGTAGAAATTTTTGAAATATGCTTGCCTAGTAACAAGATAGGCGCCATCAGGACCATGTTTGGATTTTGGGTCGTGATAGATAGGCTGCTCCTCTCAGTTAGAAAGCGATTAAAGAAACCACACTCGTCTCCGCTATGCACACAGTGCGGAGAATACGATGGCTCCTCTAGAAAACCCTGAGCATCCTCTGAAGCTAATCCGCTGAAGGTAGGTGGCTGATACTTCTTGTACCTCTCAAGTCTAAATTGCTCTACCTCAGAAGCAACTACCCTGGTCTCATGCTAAACGGGAGCCACTGGTGGCATAAGAATAAACTCTAGGGCCTGATCAACCTGCACCCTCTGTTCAGGAGTACGAGGCTGCGGGAGTTTGTGCCCCTCCCCTAGCCTGAGATGTGGCGGGAGCTATAGGAATCAGTCCAGCCTGAGCTAAAGTGCTGAACATGCTCATGAACTGAGCGGGAGTCTCCTGGAGGGCTGGAGAAGCAATAGGAACCTCCGGTGCCAGCCCTCCAGCTAGAGCTGCTTGGGGCTCCTATGTCGTAGCTCGTGCAGGTGCTCTGGCTGCACTGTGTGGTCGTCTTCTACCCCGGCCCCAGCCCCGTCCTCTGGTGGATCTAGTAGGGGGCTCAGGTGCGTGATCGTCAGATTCCCAGTACGGGTCCTCACCATCTGTGAGAAAGAATAGAATAGGGAATTTTTAGAATTTTATGTCAATAACTCGCACGACAAGGAAATCAAAGAAGTATGATTGTTCTTAACAGTTCCATAGCCTCCCAAAGATAAGTGCAAATGTCTCCGTACCGATACACGAGACTCTAATAAACCGGCTTATGACTCACGACACCTATGAACCTAGAGCTCTAATAAACCGGCTTATGACTCACGACACCTATGAACCTAGAGCTCTAATACCAACTTGTCACGACCCTTTTCTCCCTCCGTAAGACATCGTGACGGAAACTAGTCACTACGACTAGGTAAGCCTAATAATTTTGAAATAACTGAAATAAAGCAGTAATTAACGACTAAACTTCAATAGATATTATATAATTATAAAAACACTGTTCGGCATGTACAAGTAAACCAACACTCAAATATAAGCATTATTCTCAAAACTCGGTAATCACGAGTCATAAGCTGTAAGAAAATTTGTCTAACTGTCTTCTATACATTAGTGTCTAAAAGAGATACGGAGGAAAATAGCATAATGGATAGAGGGGGACTCCGAGGATCTGCGAGCGCGGGTAGATGTACCTTGAAGTCTCCAGTAAGCTACAACAACTGCACTAAAAATGAGGCGGGTAAGATGTACCTGGATCCGCACACACAAAACATGTGCAGGAAAGAGCGTGAGCACACCACAATAGTACCAAGTAAGTGCCAAGCCTAACCTCGGTCGAGTAGTGACGAGGTCAGGTCAGGGCCCTACTGAAATATATATATATATATATATATATATATATATATATATATATATATATATATATATATATATATATATATATATAACATAAGGCAAAGCAAAAATGAAATATCACAGTATATAAAGACTGGAATGTAACAAGGAAGAAATCCTGGAAAAACAAGAGGTCAGTACACAACAATACAACAGGGGATCTCCCGAGATACCGTCTCGTAGTCCTAAACATAAATGTGCAGGGGGATCTCCCGGAATACCATTTCGTAGTCCCAAAGTAAATATGCAAGACAGGGAGATCTCCTAGAATACCGTTTGCCGCGCCCCCTTTTTCTCGCGAAATCGGGTTTCAACATTTTTGGGACAACTCCTTTTGAGAGGGTAAGGAATTGGAATTGAGAGAGTCGCCACCTAACGGATTAGGGTGCGCTAGGGCACCAGAGCAAATAAATCATATTACCAGTTTACATCACCAGAGATCGGGTAAGGGCTCAAGTTACCTCGAGGGGAGGGTGTTAGGCACCCCTCGAGGTCTACAACGATAGGTCCCGACTGAACTTACATTAAGCGAATTAATCTAAGAAAGCAATTTTGACAAATAAAATACTCGATTTATTTTAGAACAGGAATTGGGGGGGGGGGTCCTAAATTTTTTAGCCTATAGGATCACCTCGTGCAATACTTTGTAGCTCCCTCAAGTCGGGGTGCCACTCATAGTATTTAGCGCACGGACTATCATCTCCTACTACCCGATTACTATCTTTAAGTTGTTACTTAAGCGTTCTAGTCGATTCTAGTTCGTTTCCTATGCGTGCACTACCCGTCCCTTACCTATGTCCCCGGAGATATTAGGACCTCTATTTGGGATGGTTCTAGACCCAGCCTATGTTGCTAAAAAATGTAAAAAGTCTAGGCGACAAGCAAAAACAGTTAGGACTTTCAGATAGCAAGCAAATATGGGCTTATATTGACCTCCACACATCAACAACAAAGGAATGCAATTGATTGACATGCGTAATTTAAAGTCTTATAGGCAGGATATCTATGTGAGAAATAAGCGAGCAGTGATTTATAGAAGCAGTTTCATTAAGGCGAATGTCAAGACCTATTGTTTGCCTACTGATTTTATTTAGTAATACCTGGGCCTTTCAGGCTGTAAGGAATCACAATTTCGAATCCAGAATTGTTATTAAGACCTATAGGCATGTTGTCTAAGTGATTGACAGTGGTTATTGTATTCAGAACCAATTAGTATAATCCTATAGGCATGATATCTACGAGTATGCTGGTTATTATACTATGGACATGACTTCTAGGCGTAGATTTGATTTTAGCTTTATAGACATGTTTCATAGCTTTGTATTTCCTTTTGACCCTATAGGCATGCTTTATAATTACTGTACTGACGTAAGTCCTATAGGCATGATTTCTAGGTTTGAAACTGGTTTCAGTCCTATAGGCATGGTATCTATTATTGAATTAATTTAACCCTATAGGAATGGTTTCTATTGAGCAGTAATACGGGCAGAAATTTTACATATTACCGGGAAAATAATTAAATCAAACATTGAGGTCCTATAGGCATGATTGCTAACATATGTTTGTTGGACAAATTAATGCAAATTATAGGCAGGATTTCTAATGCAATTTTAATCCTATAGGCAGGGTTTCTAGTGCAATTTAATCATATAGGCAGGATTTCTAATATGCAAGCATGGTACAACACTCATATGATTTTAACAAAGATGATGTAAAACAAGATTAACAGAACAAATGAAACCCTATTGGCAGGATTTCTACCCGCATTGCCCAAAGAAAATAGAGGCCCTTCCCAATTTTACTATACACCCCAGAATCTGTTCATTACAAACTTATTACAAACCAGAGTAATGAATAAATTATATAATAGTAATAATATAAACTATAGGGAGCCGTCATTAGGCCCAAATAAACCTAGGAAACCAGGCATTCAAACCAATCAACTTTAAGGCTCATTTCATAGGGACAACATAGCCAAGAATGGGTGATTCACCCATAGCACATATAGAACCAGTTTTCTAGTGTGTCAAAGTTCCCAAGGGCCTCAAGGACCTAGGGCAATGGTCACACCAGAACCACATATTCAGAAGATGATTCACAAGAGATTGGTAACTAGTTCCTAGTGTGCACAGGAGTCTCACATAGACCCTGAGCAGTGCTCACACTGGGGTGGTTGAGAACCTAAGGGACTAAGAGTTGAAGTTTTAAAAGAGTGACAGCAAAAGGAGGTAGGGATATATTTTAAAACAGTGCTGAGTTCAGAAGAAATAAAGTTCAAAATACAGAATTGCATTCAACAAAACAAGCAAGGTTTGTAAAGTACATAGTTTCAAGGAGGCCTAATTATACTAAGTGAGCATTATGACATTTAGGATAACCATTGCTTAATCACATGAACAATTTAGGGAAAACAGTCAGATTATCACATGACATGTTATCAAACAAATTGACACTGCTCATGAATTAAGTAACAATACATATCTGCTAAGTTAGGATAAGTTAACTAATTGCATGCTGATAGTATCTTAAGGAATGAAAAGTTCAGAATATGTACAGGATTAACAAACAGTGTTCATGGACAAGTTTAAACATTAAGCCAGCTTTTAAGAGGATTCATATTATTCAAAATAACTAATCTTAAATAAATAGTATTAACTATAGGATTAGACAAAGTCATAGAAGCATAAGGGTAGAATCATACTTAGAATTTAAACATGCTGGTAGAGCAACACATATTATGAAAAACATGGAGAATAAAGTGACAAGGGACTAGGGCTTACCAGTTAAGCAGGATAGGAAGTAACCATAATAGTATGTCCATAATTAAATGGCCGTCCAAATGGAGAAATCTTGGTACCACTCTTCTTCTCTTGACTTGGAGAATAGTTTAGCAGGACCAATTGCATCTGAGTATCCTTCAATTGATTCAATTCCACAAAAAAAACCAAAGCTGACAATTCCAGTCCTCCAGTTGTTCGACCAAAAGCCAACTCCAGCCCTGAGCTCAATTGTGAGCAACCAAATATTGGAGAACCTCTATCAACCTCCAAAGAACCAATCTTCCAAGTCTCAATCCATTCCACTACATCAAATGAACACCATGAATTAACAAAAATCCTAGCAATTCACCACTTGGACGGCCAGGGTGTTCCTCTATCCCAACATGCACAAGACCTATGCCAAATGATTCCTGAGGCTCATGAGGGTGTCCTCAAATCTCCAAACCCAATTTCCATTGAGCCAATTGCCACAACATTGCCAAGGAATGAATCTGACAGTGCAACTCTTGTAGGTGTTCGACAAATTGCCATGACTACTTCCTTAACCCCCTTGGTTTTTGATGATACTCCTCATCCTTCCCAAACCCACCAGGAACAACTTTGACCACCTAATATGCAAGGATCACCTCCAAAAATTGTAGCACAAGGGTCATCCCTTCCTTCTGGCTCTCAGAGACCTCAACTGGAGGTACACACTGCTCAATACCCTAAGGCAGTGGTTCCAGGTGCCACAACAGTTGCCTCAACAACAACTGTCCAAGTATCTAACAAAGTCTCTAACACACCCCCTGCTACCCATAACCAACCTCAAGAAAAAACACTTTCCCCTACTACAACCCTCTATCAAAGTCTCATCTAACTTTGATAAACCAAAACATTCCAAGAAAAACCAGAAAACCTTAGGTAAACCATTAACCCCCCCCCCCCCCAAGGCCCAATTAGTAGTGCAAAATGAAGCCCAGTCACTAAACCAAACTCAGTCGATTGCCACCAAAGGTCCACAGCTTAACAACACCAATGTGAAGTCACAAAATAACTTACCTCCCCCTCCTCCCCCCACTGTGAAACAGTCCTTTGCTAATAGACTGAGAGCTAGACATGAAGCAGAGATTTCCCCACCACAAAGCAAGGTAAACCTGCAGTGATATTCAAGAGAGAAGATTACATAGTCAAATTTGCTAACAGGTGCAAGTTTACAGTAGTGGGTAAATTTCTCAATACCATGCCTAGAATGGAGGTAATTAGGAAGAGCTTTATAGCTCAAACTGAGCTCAGAGAAGGTGTCAAGATTTCTCATTTCAATGCCAGGACGGTTTATATCGACCTAGACAATGAGTATGACCATGCTACTATATGGACCAAGCAATTCATCTACATACAGGGCCAAATGATGAGATTGGAAGCTTGGAATCCAGTGCTCAAGCCCAATGAAAACTCTCTCATTGTTCCTACTTGGATTTTCATCCCAGAATTACCATGGCACCTTTACTACATGGGAATCCTTACACCTCTGCTATCACCCATTGGCAAAGCCCTTTTCTTGGACTTGGCATCATTTCAGAAAACTAGAGGAAGCGTAGTCAAGGTGAAAATGGAAATTGATATCACTAGGGATAGGCCCAGCCATGTATGGTTAGGCTATGATGATGATGCTAATGGAGATGGAAAGTGGTTGGAAATCCAATATGAAGACCTCCCCTAGTATTGCTCCTATTGCATACACCAAGGTCACCCCAATTCAGTTTGTCCAGTTAAAGTGAGAGATGATGAAAACCAAAAGAAGAGGGAGGAAGCTACAACTTCCCAACAAGACCCCCAACCATCAAACCAAAATCATCCCAATGGAAATGCATTTAAGGCAAAACAACAGCAAGGAAACATGCATAGCTCTGAGTCCAAAGTAACAGGAAAAAACCAAACACCAATTCAAATCACAAGAGAACACCAAAACCAAAACAATGCAGATCACCAAAATAAAGCCACTGACCCAAAAATGATGAATGGAAAACTTAAAAGAAGAAAAACTTCAAGGCCAATTCCCAAATCAATAAGAGGAAACAACAAATGTACATGCCAAATCAGCATTCAACGCAGGCAATTGGTGCTGCCAAGTCAGGTTTTCCCCTTGTCCTTTCTCCTGCAAATCCAAAAGGTCTTCCTTCTGGTACTGACTCTGAAGCTCAGAATCAGTGTACCCTACCCCAACCTCCCCCTGATTTGATTGTTAATAAATGAATCTATTGGAGGATTGGTGATCTGTCAGGATAAGCTTACTAATCTGCAGGATGGGGCACCTATTGGGGAGGGGTTTCCTCATGTTTTGCATGCGTGTGCTACTGCACATTTGGTTAACCATAGGATTGACTCTCAGCCTCCTGCTACCACTGTTCCATCACAACCCATTGATGCTGATCATCAACCTTCCATCAACCAAGGAAAAGATATCTATGAAGTATCCAGCTCTGAGGATGATCTGCCACATGAGAATCTAACTGAACAACAAAATGATGAATTAAGGAGATTAATAAAAGGTAAATCCCATGAAGCAACAGACTTCAGGTTTCCCACCCCAAAATCCAAAAATAAACCAAATCAGAAATAAAGAAAGGGAATGAGAAAGCAGAATGCAGGGATCAATATCAATGAGCCTCCAAAAAACCAAAATTCTACTAACCCCATTCCTCTTTCCCAAATACCAAACATGCAACCACAATGGACTCATGGCCTTGGATCTGCAAGCAAATCCCAAACATACAAGGATCCAGTCATTGATCCAACCCTATCTCAACCTTTTTTTGACACCACTGATCCTCAGCAAGACCAATTCTCTGCCTGTATCCTAGCATCAGTTCCAATTGAAGAATGTCCTGTGAACAATTTCTCTTCTAAATTTGATGAATAAAGGCCCATCCTGTCTGAAGATGAGATGAATGGAAGCATAGAATAAGAACAAGAAGCTAGTGAAGCCTTTGATGATGATCACCTTTTTGATTTTCTTACTCATGCCATTAATGGTGAACACCAACATCAGGATACCATTGACACACATGGCCTATCACCCAGAAAGTACAATCCCTCTCCCAGACTCACAAGAAGCAAAGCTGCTGGAACTTTCACTACTCCACCAAACTCCAAACTCCCTTCTCATTTTAATGATTAGCTCACTCATATGGAATGTTAGAGGTATTAGAACCTTTGGTGCCATTGAGAGACTAAAAACACTAGAACAAATCCACAAATTTCCTTCATAGCTGTCTTGGAGCCCTTCCTGGATGAATCTCAGATCAACCATTACAAAACCCAAATGTCCATGAAATATTCAGCCTCAAACACCAATAATAAGATCTGGATCTTCTGGGATCAGGAGTTCACTGGTACCATTCTTGATCAGGATGAGCAACAAATCACTATTGATCAAAGCCCTATGCACTGCACTTTCCAAGTGGTCAAGACAGGAATGTGGAGACATTTTTTACAAAGCTAAGGAATATGAAGAAAAAGCCAGAAAATCTGAAGAGAAATGGGCACAGTCTAATTGTGAGGCAAACAGAATCTATGCCCATGAGATCAATTCTCTATATACCAAGTACCTGAAAACTGAGGAAGTTGTGCTGAAATAAAAAACCAATCTCTAGTGGTTCAAAGAAGGGGATGCTAATTCCAAATATTTTCACAGCTTGATCAGAGGTAGGAGAAGAAAACTGTACATTCACCAAATTAAGACTGATTATGGTGAATGGATCTATGGAGATCAAACGATTGGAGAAGCTTCGTGTACTCACTTTCAAAACATGTTCTCTGATCCTGGTGGAAGAATTAGAGAAGATCTCCTTTCTTGTTTCCCAACCCTGATCTCAGATGCAGACAATGCCAAGTTATGTGAAGACCCTTCTATGGAAGAGCTTAAGTACACAGTATTCTCAATGAACCCCACTAGTGCTTCTAGCCCTGATGGACTTAATGGAAAATTCTTTCAACACTACTGGGACATCATCAAAACTGACCTCTTCAAGGTAGTCATCTCCTTTTTCTGTGGGAACCCAATGCCAAAATTGATGACCCAGGCCTGTCTAGCCCTTCTTCCTAAAGTGTAATTCCCTAACTCGTTATTTGAATTCAGACCCATAAGCCTTAACAACTTCATAAACAAAATCATCTCAAAGATCATATGCTCCAGAATTTCTCCTATCCTCCCAAGGATTATTTCTCCTAATCAGAATGGCTTCATCAAAGGTAGAAGTATCTCTGACAACATCATGCTTGCACAAAAAATTGTCCAGGACATCAAGAAACCTAATGTGGGTTCTAATGTGGTAATCAAGCTAGATATGGAAAAGGCATACAATAGGGTCTCTTGGTCTTTCACATGTATCATGATGAGAAGGATGGGATTTCATGAAAAGATCATTGATATGGTATGGAGGAAAATGTCCAATAACTGGTACTCTGTAATTGTCAATGGAACCAGGTGTGGTTTTTTCCACTCTACTAGGGGACTGAAACAAGTAGATCCCCTAACTCCATCCTTGTTCATCATGGGAGTAGAATTGCTATCAAGAATGTTAAATAACCTCTCATATGACCAGTTCATCAATGGGTTCTACATGCAAAGGAGAGGGCCTCAAATCACCCACCTAAGTTTTGCAGATGATGTGATTATATTCACATCTGGTTGTAGAAGATCCCTTCTGAAAATCATGAAGATTCTCCATAACTATGAGAAGAATTCAGGCCAGCAAATCAATAAAAGTAAGAGTAACTTCATGATTAGCCCCTCTGCCTTCCAACGTACCATCAGGAGAATTCACCAAGTCACAGGTTTCACTAGAAAATAATCCCTCATTACCTATCTTGGATGACCTCTCTATACTAGCAGGAAAAGAATTGTGCACTTCAACTGCATCATATCCAAAGTAGTCAGCAGAATTAGAGGTTGGCATGTAAGATTGATATCCTACGGGGGTAGGCTCACACTAATTAAACATGTGCTAAAGTCTCACCCCATACATCTCCTATCTGCAGTTACACATCCTAAGACCATCCTAAAACAAATTGAGAAAATGGTAGCCAACTTTTTCTGGGGCATGGATAAGGAAAAAACCAAGTATCACTGGGCATCATGCCATAAACTGTCTCATCCAATGGAGGAGGGTGGCATTGGCCTCAGAGCCATTGAAGATGTTTGCAAATCCATGGAATACAAACAGTTGTGGTGGCTTAGGACAAAGCAAACATTGTGGAGTAGCTTTCTTCTGGCAAAATACTGCATAAGATCTCACCCAGTATCCAAAAAATGGGATTCTGGCCAGTCTCAAACATGAAAGAGAATGATGATCAATAAGAAGTGTGCAGATGATCTCATCTTCTGGAGACTATACTCGGGAACTATAACTTTTGGTGGGATAATTGGTTGGGCACTGGACATCTGGCTAGGCATAGACATGGAGGTGGTCGACCTGGTAATATCAGTGTTTCACAATTCTGGATTTCTGGGCACTGGAACATTCAGAAATTATATCAACATGCCCCCATTGATATGATACATCTCATCCTTCAAATACCAATCCACTATGATCCCCATATACCTGACAAACCAGTATGGCGCCCCTCAAGTTCAGGTGACTTCTCCTGTGCATCTGCACGGTTTGAAATCAGAGGAAAAAGGCAGGTCCTCCTAACCAACAAAATGACATGGCATAAGAGAATTCCTTTCAAATGGTCCTTCTATCTATGGAGGGCATTAAGAAACAAACTTCCAACTAATGAAAGAGTAGCCAAATTTGCTCCTCCCAGTGCTAACAAATGTGCATGCTGTTCTCACCCTGCCTTTGAAACAGTTGAACATCTCTTTAGTACTGGCCATTTTTCCAAGATTATCTGGAATCACTTCAATGCTCCTGCTGGCATCCAGAGTAATCTTCTCTCCCTGAGAACCATTCTAATGAAATGGTGGCTAGAACCAAGGAACAATGAAGTTCAGAAGCTTCTCTTAGACACAATGCCAATCATAATCTGCTAGAACTTGTGGAAGAATAAGTGTGCTGCCAAATATGGAGGAAAGCCATCAGCAGTCACTAGAACCATATACTCCATCACTTTAGATATCCTTCTACTGCTTGAGGCTACCCATCCTAACATCAAATGGCCTTCCAGCTGGGAGGAAATTTACTCCTCCACTGAAAGCCTAAAGCACTACATCAGTGCTCAACAAGTAATGTGGAGTAGTCCAAAGCCGGGCTATGTCAAGGTCAACTCTGATGGTAGTGCCCTGGGCAATCCAGGGAAGACAGGTGCATGAATCATCATTAGAGGGAATCAAGGTCACTTCATCCATGCCATTGCATGCCCATTAGGTGAAGGTACCAATAACCAGGCAGAAATAGAAGCAACACACATTGGCATCAAGTGGTGTATTGATCATGGATTCTCCAAAATCCATCTTGAAGCAGACTCCAAGCTCCTCATAAAATGGCTAACCAACAACTCCACCCCCCCCGGTCACTATCCATACACCTCCAGAAAATTAGATTCTTGAGTCACCAAGGGGCAGAGATTACTTACTCACATATCTTCAGGGAGGCCAACTTTCCTGCTGACTCCCTTTCTAAGCTCAGCCAAAACCTCACATCCTTGACACATTACACCCATCAACACCAGCTTCCCACACACATAAGAGGCCATTCCTCCTTGATCAAACTGGCACTAATGCCTTCAGACATAAAAAGACCGGCAGAATCCTCTTCCCACCCCATATGGTCCAAACCAATACCAATGCCTATGTCTTACCATGTTCCCAACTTAAGAAGAGCTCCAGCCATCCAAAACACCATGAACACCAAGCAACATGCCAATGTACATAACAGCCCCACTTCACTTGGGAAATATGCAGGCAGAAAATTCACTCTAACATTGTTTACTCTTTTGCAGGACCTTTATGGTAATTATGCAAATGCATATCAGTCTCAAAATACCATCCCTCACTCTATTAGCAAAACAACCTCACAGTCGACACACAACTCACTACTCAAACATCACCAAAACAACACCCACCTTCATCCCCACAACTACCAGAACACACCCCAATACAACTTTGCATCCACACACAATTGCCCACATTCATTCAACACCAACTAACTGACATCATCAACACTAGACACTTAAAGGCCAATCCTCATGAAACCCCTGACAACATCATCTCCAAAATACTGGGCAGGAACACCCAATTTTTTCTGACTTTGTGTTCTTTTTTTACAGGTCATGCCATCTCATTCAGAGCCAAATTGTTGAGATATACCCAGGGTGTAGTATTATCCTTGATATTCACCCTCCTGGAGATATCCCAGGCCTAGTTTTCCAATCACTGCTCACTATCAGTCCAATCCTGACCACCAACATGACTGATCCTTTACACCTATCTAGAAATCACCATGCTCCACAATGTCTCCCACTCATAGCAGCAACCATACACCTTGTCACAGTTCACACAAAAACCTGCTTATGGTTGCTCAACAACAATCAAATCTGCCACCATTTACTCTTTCATTAAGCTCATTTTCAGTTCCCACAAGAACGTGAAAATAGAGTACTCCCTCCATCAGTCGCTCACAAATACTCCACCTACCAACCAACCACTCTTTCCAAAACCCTGACTCCACAACCCACAAACACATGGGAACAATTCCCCTTGAAGTGCCCTGTCCTTCAGTAGCACACTGTGAAGCCACATATATGTACACCTCCTTGTTTCCCACATATGGTCAACCACTCGAACCTCATAAGGAACAGGTTGAAAATGACCATGACAGAATACACAATCCTCCACCTTCATCCCTCCAGCAATCCTTACCTCCAGAACACACAAGAACCTGGGGAAAGGATTGTCCTTTTATACTAACATGTTTGTTTAATTGTGCAGGTTTCTCCATCAAGATTTGTCGACTGCTACAATCACAATGTGTGGTATTAGCATCTTTGATGCTTATTCTACTGAGATTGAAATAGTCGGATCAAATCTTGTAAGTCACCCATGTCTACATAACCCCAGAGAGGAGAGCCTGTTACCAGCTTTAGTGCCTCTCTACCCCCATCCATCACATAGTTCACTACCACCAGATATCCATCTCAGTGCTTGTTCAGAACAGTCCAGAATCTATATTCACACCCCTCCAGCATCAGGAAACACTTAGGGGATCAGACCCAGCTCTTCCAACTCACCCAACTCAGCAGACAAGGCCTAGTCTAGAGTCAAGCTTTTAGATAATACCAGACACCAACTCCCTCTGGAATATGGACATAGGACAATGCTCACTTTCTTCTGTCAAACATGCCAGGCAACAACAACAAGCTAACCCAATCTTTTGGGTCCTTTTGTTAGAATCTTCAATCTTGCTTTCTTTGGTCTCAATGGCAAAGCAAGATAGAAGATAGTCCACCTCTCCCTTTCTAGTTTTTTGTTACCTTTCACAGGGGTGGTCCACATTTGTAATAGTCGTAGATTGGCTTGTATATGGAAACTGATTTTCCAAATCATCCATCTTGTAGAATTAGGATTCTAGTACTTTTTTGTATAGTTGACCTAGACATACTTCATATTGTTTTTGTATACCCAAGTACTTATCTGAATTGGATAGGAATTGGGCTTTCCACCATAGGTCTAAATCACAGAGCTCAAGGTTCATTTGGCTATCATAAATGGATAACCAAATGGCCCTTCTTTCTCGGAGGTCAGGTTTATGCCCCCCTCCTGTATTGTAATTTTGTTTATTATATGAAAAAATATCCTAGGCATCATGCCTAGTTCCATAAAAAAAACTAGATCTGGTCCTAAAATAAAAGGTCTGAAACCCTAATCTTAGGTAAACCATAAAATCGATAAAAAATAAAGGTAAAGAATCAAATATTTTAGTAAAATGAACATAGACAGGAGGTTCTTCAAAAAGAAAAATCAGAATCAAACCAGGTCTGAAACCTAATTTAGAGCAAATAAAGGAAATTAACAAGAATGTGCATATTCATGCATAATGAAGTGAATATAGTCGAGATAATGCTAAAAATCAAAGTTTGAACCAGTTTAGGTTCGAATCAAAGAGAATCTGAAACGCTAACCTTTAGGTCTAAGTAAGAATCCACAAAAGATACGTAAAACAACCATACTCACAAAGTATACAGGATGAATACAGACGGAATACACAATAGGTTAAGGATTTTGAACCAGATTTGGTTCGAATCTCTCAAGACCTGCTTGCCATTTTAGGCAAGCCATAAGGAAATACCAAAATCGGGTAGCCAGTAAGGAGATAAGACCAAATAAGGTAAGGAATCATAGATTGATTCCATTCCTGGGGTTAGAATTAGGGAGATTTTGAGTGACAGCGCTAGAGTTTTGAGAGAAGAAGAAGAAGAGAGAGTTTGAGGGCGGCGAAGTGGGTGAAATGGGTTAGGGTTAGACGGGTAAGTTATAACTAAAAAGGGGTGGAGTGGTACGAGTCTTTGATCTTCATAGATCAACGACTATGATTTAAAAAGGTAGGGTCGGGTGTTTTGGACGGGTATAGGTCTGGGTTAATGGGTATTTGGGTATTGGGTATTGGGCTGGTGTGTTGGACTGGGGTAATTGGGTAGTGTATAGGTCCGAAATTGGATTTTTAGGGGCTATATTTTAAATACCCAATTTAGTAAATAAACAATTCATAAAAAATAACTAATAAATAGAAAAAATATCACTTGTGCATGAAAATTATTTAAAATAATTATTTAACATTATAAAAATATATAAAGTCATTTTCTTGTATAAATAATGTAATTATGCATATATATATATGGGCTATTATTGCAAAATATGCAATTTCAGCCTAATGGTGCAAAAATACTGTCTCGACCCAAAATCCATAAGGTCGTGATGGTGCCAGACATCATTGTCAGGCAAGCCAATCATTAATTAATTGAAATAATTTCCTGTTTTAACATTTATGAAAAAAAAGAATTTCCTTTCACTTTATTACATATTAACTAAATAAAATCTGCCAAGTAAAACAATAGTTTGAATATTCCATATTAGCAATTATATCCCAACACATCCTAGAACCAGGTGTCACAAGTACATGAGCAATTTCTAAGAATTTATACAATCATCACAAAGCATGTCCGAAATAAAAATTGAACTAGGAAATTTAAAATGAACACAAATACAGAACGAGGGAGACTCTGTCAGCTGCGGATCCCCTCCGGATGATGCAGCTCGCCTAAGTCTCCGAATCCTCCACATTGCTATGAAAGTACCTATGCAATAAAAATGCACATCAAGTGTAGCATGAGTACAAAAATAACGTGTACTCAGTAAGTCGCCCGCCTAACCTCAGAGAGGTAGTGACGAGAGGTCGAATTAGACACTCACTAGGAGCCAGCAAATTAATTAACAGTATAAGATGAACACGATAGTCATGTAAAGGTATTAAAGCAGCATATATATAAGGCACTGAAATCCAAGTAAATACTGGAAATAAACAAACTGTTACCATTTTCTCATTATTTTCCAAAATATCTTAAATAAACAATCTCCTCTTTGTTTTCTCCCAGATATCATAAATCCAGAATTTCTTCTTTATTTTCCCCCCAAATATCTTATCACTTCAAAAATCATGAGAAACATTTAACAATTTAGCATACGCATACGGGATAAGGACAATCGGTCTGAGCCATCATAATAATCAACTCTGTGCACTGCCGAGGATCGAACGGCCCATACCAAAAGTGCACCTCTCAATAAAATACTCATGTCTATGCACTGTCGAGGATCGAACGGCCCATACCAAAGGTGCATCTCTCAATATAATAATCATCTCTGTACACTGCCAAGGATCGAACGATCCGTCCCATAAGTACACCTATCAATATAATAATCATGTTTATCCACTGCCGAGGATCGAACGACCCATACCAAAAGTGCATTTTAAATCCGTCGTGGTGTACGGCCCGATCCCATGAGAGTGGGTGAAATAACACTCCGCTCGCGGAATGTAAATTGCGAAGCAGTCACATGCAGAGATGCACAATCTACAATCCATCCCGAATACGTCGGGAACACAAATACTCAAGTAAATGACCAATTTCTCTATTAAAACCACATAATAGTATTTAAATCCTTTTTCAAAATTCACTTGTCAAGTTTTTATAATGTTTAATAATACAACCTTATCCGGAAATACAATTGCCCGCGAAGGAAAATAAATTCTCTTTTTAGATGATTAAGAAAATAAGCTCTAATCTTCCTTAGTCATTTGATTAAAATTTCGATTATATTAGCAGTCTAATATTACAGACAAGATCACAGGTACAACAGGTAAGGCCTTCTAGTAGGTCCTAGGCTACCCGGACATGGCATAATAGTAGCTACGCACGGACTCCCGTCACCTCGTGCGTACGTAGCCCCCGCAGATAGTTACACATACTTAATTAGTTCACCTAGGGGGACAATTCCCCCTCGCGGAGTTAGAAAGGAGACTTACCTCGCTCCGAAATTCCATAACCGGCCTCCAAGCCCTTTCGACGACTCAAATCATTGCACAACGCTCCGAAACTATTCAAACAACGACAACCCAATGAAAATATACTCAACTATTTGCAACAATTCCAAATTATATAATTTCCGAACCCTGTTTAGTGTAATGACCAAAATGCCCTCGGGCCCACATGCCCGGAATCCAAAATCTCTCGAAGATATATTCTACCTATAGACTTACTAACTCAAATAAATAATTTACTCAAATATTCATGCTCAATTTGTGGCTAAAAATCCAATTTCCCTTTTCTAGGTTTCCTTAAGATTCCCCAAATTTCCAATCAATTTCCATGCCTAATCCATGCATTTAATCTTGTATTTAACTTAGACGCATGAAGGAGTTACTTACCTTGACGTTGCATGAAGAAATCCTCTTTTTGAAGCCTTCCAAGATCGCCTAAGCCAAAGAAGAAATGACGAAATGGCCAACAATTCACGGTTTAAAAACATTTTGCCCAGTCTCGATTCCGCATGTGCGGTCCTTCCACCACACCTGCGTGCGACCAATCTCCCGCACCTGCGGCTGCCTCAACTCCAGCCCAATAATCACACCTGCACTCACTGTCCGCATCTGCGTCTTCGCAGGTGCGGAAATGCCATCTCACCTGCACTCCTAGCCAGACCATCCATCCTTCGCACCTGCGGTGCCAAAGCCGCACCTGCGGCCAAATCCTCGCAGGTGTGGTCACACCAGATGACAACAACCTCAGCCTTCTTCAAACTCCCAAACTTGATCCATTAACCACCCGGAATCCACCCGAGGCCCCCGGGACCCCGACCAATTATACCAACCTGTTCCAAAACATAATGCGGACTTGCTCGAGGCCTCAAATCACATCAAACAACATCGAAACCACGAATCGCACCCAAATCCCAAGTTTATGAACTTAGAAATTTCCAACTTCTACATCCGATGCCGAAACCTATCAAATCACGTCCGATTGATCCCAAATTTTGCACACAATTCATATTTGACATTACGAACCTGCTCCAACTTCCGGAATCGCATTCCGACCTCGATATCAAAATTTTCACTTTCGGTCGGACTCCTCAAAAACCGTCAAATTTCTATCTTTAGCCAAATGACTTCAAAATGACCTACGGACATCCAAATTCACTTCCGATCGCGCTCCCAACTCTAGAATCACCATACAGAGCTATTCCTAGACTCGGAATCCCAAACGGACATCAACATCACTGAAATGCACTTCAAGCCAAACTTAGGAAATTTCTTCAAAAATGCTGACTTCCACAATATGCATTGAAACGCTCCCGGGTTATCCAAAACCCGATCCGGACATACGCTCATGTTCGAAATCATCATACGAACCTGCAGGAACCTACAAATCCTGATTTAGAGGTCGTTTACTCAAGATTCCAATCTTAATTGATTCTTCCAACTTAAGGCTTCTGAAATGAGAATTTTCTTTCCAAATCAACTCTAAAATTTCCAAAATTCAATTCCGACCACACCTACAAGTCATAATACCTTAAATGGATCTGTTCACGACTTCAAATCGCTGAACGACGCGCTAGAGCTCAAAACGACTGGTGGGGTCGTTACAATTTCCCCCACTTAAACAGACGCTCGTCCTCGAACGTGCTAAGAACTGCTTTGGAGTTATCTGGAATCACTGTTTAACACCTCGAGCACCTGCCCGTGCTACCACAACCCAGTTGAGCACATTAGCTTGATCAAATCTGAATATTTCTTCTTTTATCCATATAATAAGCTCAGAACCTAGTTCCAACACTTGAAATTCTCTGCCAGGCCTAGTTCCAATACATAAATACCGTATCATCCACCACCCGATATACCAGGACATAACTGCATACTTTTGTTGAATCAACACCATGCACCGCATAACTCATCATCTAATCACAACGACACCCCCTGAACCTAAATAGCTAAAATTCCACATATCTGGTGCTCCCGGTGCACCTCATAACAAATATGCATACACTCTGCTATAATGTTGACGATACCACGACAACGGAGGAGATGTGTAGAATTCATACCGAACTGCAGAGTTAACAAATCACTGAATACCTTGTCTTGACTAGAATCATCACCTCATTATTAACCTGAATAATGGTATTTGTTCTTAATATACACTTCACATAACCTTATCGCACTGATCCCTGATCCAAAAATCTCGTCTCACCTAGTACGAACTGCTCAGACAACAAATCACCCCAAACATGACCAACAACCTCACATGATACCACATCGCGCCAATAGGCCATAGCTCGAACATGATAATAAGAAATGACTCAGGAAGGGACTATTCAACTCACGCAACTAACATGAATTTTTCTCAGAAAATAGGAAGTAAAACATAAGAAAATAAATATAGGAACCTTATTCATCATCACACTGTTGCGTCGTGCAACCCGATCCAAATAACATATCCGTGGAGACGTGCCACCCAATCCACACATAAAATTTACATAAGAAGATATATATACGGGGCTGATTTTCTCACTATCACAAATTACTGAATATCGATCATAAGCACGCTAAGTGCATAATACCATCCTGGGGAGACTGATAGAGCCGCATGCAACAAAACTCAAACACAACTGAGGTGCGATATATATATATATATATATATATATATATATACATACATATATATATATATATATATATATATATATATATATATATATATATATAGACTCTGGATCTCAAGAGGTATCCTGCTCACATAACATCCCCACTACACGGGACCTCAACACGTAGGAAATTATCAAGCCGTTTCACAACTCACATGGCACAGTCATAAGATCACCTGAATTTGATGAAGGCGGAGCAACATCTGCTGTTCTAATACCTCTCCATGAAAAGCGCTCTACTGAAATAGACATGCCTGGCTCATACGGAGCCCATAATCATATTTAAATCCATCCACAAACATCGATTCTACCTTGCTCGCACCAAACTAAGCTAATAGCTTTTACCTGGGTCCATATTAACCCACTATCTCTCATAATACATGAAAACAACTTTCGTCACCGGGACAAACACCCCATAATCCACAATTAACTTAATCGAACGCCCTCCAGACACAAATTCTCAAATAAACAATATTGTACTTCCTTATACTCAGTCCAAATCTTCAATCCTTCAAGTGACTACATGTCACACTTATACAATCTTTTTGCGGCCATGCTTCCACGACCTTCCACACAAGGCAACAAGTCTGCACATCCACCACTGGCCATACTATGTTGTAAGACAAATCAAGAATCCATAACCAGGGTACAAAGCCTCTTCCACCGAATATCAATCTCAGGTGACACTGAAGACAACACCAGCTTACTCTGAACTTTCAAATCACTCTTTCTTGCTCTTCCGAGCTCATGACATCCTTATTAACACCGGACCGCAATTTTGATTCTTACTCCCAGTTACATACTACTTACCGGACCTAACATGCCAATATGAGGTAGCGCAAGAATTCCATCATAACTTTTGAACCACCAATAGGGTGAACACTTCATCATATAGAAACATTTTACTTAACTCAATTCAAGAGTATCATCTCAACATACGAGTGAATTCCCACAATCACCCAACATGCAAATCCTTAAGTAGTAGTCTATACCACCATAACCCTTCCGGGATCCGCCTACACCTGACAGGACATGATATTTGAATGATCCCACATGAAATCCATTATGACGGCCGACAAGCCCCGCACACACCGGCACAAACCACATGCATAACTTAATCACACCGAAGGAACCGATCACTGCCGTAAATGTTCCATTTCAACCATGACTAATCAATCTATTTGCTTTTAATCATCCTCAATTGCCTCAGGAATAATAGCAACTTCCTTTAACTCATAGCAAACTCAACCTCACTCAGCCCGAGTGACCTTGATTGACGAGACTATGCTGCCTAAATCCCGCAACCCGTCTCATACCCTCCTGATAATATTTCTATAATCCGGAGTTTATTTTGTCTCACTCCTCCAATACTATCCTGCATGCTGAAACATGTCATAGAACATTCCAACCATCCTCATTTTTCTCAGAAATTACTCTGCAAAAGGTCGATTCTCGATCATACTACTGCCTGAAACCCTTAATTCTTAACTTTTGAATTCACTAGGACCGCTATTGAGAGTCACCCACTATGTCTGGCCCCGAATACAATCAACTCCAAGGCTCTTCTAGCACCTGGCCACCCTTTTTCTTGAAGCACGATTGAGTCACTACCCTGACAACTCCCCTATGCCTTAAGAAAAATTCTGAATCTTCCAAAGCCTAACCCTGGCCCGATAGGGCCAACTTTTGCACATATTCATCAAATCCCATGCATAATCATCATTTTACTCCTTTCCCTTAGCTGAAATAACTTGCCAACACGCCGACAATCTGCAACCCTATGAGAAGACAACCCTGCAACCCAACTGCAGATGGTGGGACTCCCCCACTTAGCCCGAAGCTACTCCTTCTACCACTCTAGACCCTGCCGAGATCCTTTCTCCTTTGATAACGCGATCTTGCTCAACCAATCCATATAAATTCTTCCAAATTCTCTTTCTAGCACTCCCTAAATATTCAAATTCTCTAAAATTATTCACACATTCCGCCTCCTACCGAATAGCCACTAGAACCCCTCACTAAGACCTGCCAAACATGCCACCGCTAACCTATTCACAGGAGATAACCCACCTGTGGAAATCACCAACTGACACCTTCCAGCGACGCTGAAAAGCACGCTCTCTGCGACTTCAATACCCGATCCTACGCCCTGCTTTATTTACCAACTTTACTTGTCCGTCTGCTCCTCATGGACATCCATTAGATGCGCGACAATATCTTCAAATTCCAATCTATGTTGCCGCTCCCCCACTTTGTGACTGCTCGACTTCCGCTTCTTACACCTGGCCTCCTAGAAATAGAACCACCGCCTAGCCTCACTTCAGAATCAATCTTTGCCAACCGCATTCTTCAATACTTCTTCTCTCTGACCCCACGCAACCGAATAAACCATAGCACCGACAAACTTAACATATTCCATTCGATTAATGACAACGACTTCACGTCACAGGTGCATATCCTACCTAATTTGAAGACACCAAGCGTTACTACTTTATCAACCCCAACCAGACCATTCATAATCCAAATGCCTTTCCTCCGCCGAACTAAAATACCGAAATCTCGAAATCACACTCTGAGATTACCTCCCTTCAAACCATTCGTCACCTCCAACGTACGGGCAAGCATTCTATCATCATATCGACATCGCGTGATAACCAATCTTAGGCATCATCACTACCTAAGCATAACCTTAAGGCTCCCAGAAACACAACTACTGAGCTAAAACAACATATTATTCTTTTGCAGGGCCATAACAACAGCACCCAACCAATTACACATGGAAACATCTCGACTTACATCCGTAGCACCATTTCAATTCCTCATATTCCTTATTCATAGCAAGTTCTTCGCGACGCATAAGACTGAGTAGGAATGAACATAGGCATAAGACTCAAAGGAATCAAATCGCACGATGAGAAATCAAGAAATGAAGTACTCCTAACATCCCTGTAGCCTCTCGAAGATAAGTACAGACGTCCCCGTATCGATCTGCAAGACTCTACTAGACTTGCTCATGTACTCGTGAGACCTAAGGGAACCTAGCGCTCTGATACCATGTTGTCATGACCCAAAATCCATAAGGTCGTGATGGCGCCGGACATCATTGTCACGCAAGCCAATCATTAATTGATTGAAATAATTTATTATTTTAACATTTATTAAAAAAAACATTTCCTTTCACTTTATTACATATTAACGAAATAAAATCTGCCAAGTAAAACAATAGTTTGAATATTCCATATTAGCAATTATATCCCAACACATCCCAGAACCCGGTGTCACAAGTACATGAGCAATTTCTAAGAATTTATACAATCATCACAAAGCCTGTCTGAAATACAAATTGGACTAGGAAATTTAAAACGAGCACAAATACAGAACGAGGGAGACTCTGGCAGATGCGAATCACCTCCGGATGATGCAGCTCGCCTACGTCACCGAATCCTCCACATTGCTATGAAAGTACCTAAGAAATAAAAATGCACAACAAGTGTAGCATGAGTACAAAAACAATGTGTACTCAGTAAGTCGCCCGCCTAACCTCAGAGAGGTAGTGACGAGAGGTCGAATTAGATACTCACTAGGGGCCAACAAATTAATTAACAATATAAGATGAACACGATAGGCATGTAAAGGTAGTAAAGCAGCATATATATAAGGCACTGAAATCCAAGTAAATGCTTGAAATAAACAATCAGTTACCACTTTCTCATTAATTTCCAGAATATCTTAAATGAACAATTTCCTCTTTGTTTTCCCCCAAATATCATAAATCCACAATTTCTTCTTTATTTTCCCCCCAAATATCTTATCACTTCAAAAATCATGAGAAACATTTAACAATTTAGCATGCGCATACGGGATAAGGACAACCGGCCTGAGCCGTCATAATAATCAACTCTGTGCACTGTTGAGGATCGAACGGCCCGTACCAAAAGTGTAAATACTCATGTCTATGCACTTCCGAGGATCGAACGGCCCGTACCAAAAGTGCATATCTCAATATAATAATCATCTTTGTGCACTACCGAGGATCGAACGGCCCGTCCCATAAGTCCACCTCTCAATATAATAATCATGTCTATGCACTACCAAGGATCGAACGGCCTGTACCAAAAGTGCATTTTAAATCTGTTGTGGCGTACGGCCCGCTCCCATGAGAGTGGGGAAATAACACTCCGCTCGCTGAATGTAAATTGTGAAGCGGTCACATGTAGACATGCACAATCAACAATCCACCCCGAATACATCAGGAACACAAATACTCAAGTAAATGACCGATTTCTCTTTTAAAACCACAGAATATTTCATTTTTCGAAATTCACTTGCCAAGTTTTTATAATGTTTAATAATACAACCTTATCCGGAAATACAATTGCCCGCGAAGTAAAATCAATTCTCTATTTAGATGATTAAGAAAATAAACTCTAATCTTCCTTAGTCATTCGATTAAAATTTTGATTATATTAGCAGTCTAATATTACAGACAAGATCACAGGTACAACAGGTAAGGCATGCTAGTGGGTCCTAGGCTACCCGGACATGGCATAATAGTAGCTACGCACGGACTCCCGTCACCTCGTGCGTACGTAGCCCCCCAGATAGTAACACATACTTAATTAGTTCACCTTGGGGGACAATTCCCCCTCACGAAGTTAGAAAGGATACTTACCTCGCTACGAAATTCCATAACCGGCCTCCAAGCCCTTTCGACGGCTCAAATCGTTGCACAACGCTCTGAAACTATCCAAACAATGACAACCCAATGAAAATATACTCTAATAGTTGCAACAATTCCAAATTATATAATTTCACAACCCCGCTTAGTGAAATGACCAAAATGCCCGCGGGCCCACATGCCCGGAATCCGAAATCTCTCAAAGATATATTCTACCCATAGCCTTACTAACTCAAATATACAATTTACTCAAATATTCATGCTCAATTTGTGGCTAAAAATCCAATTTCCATTTTCTAGGTTTCTTTAAGATTCTCCAAATTTCCAATCATTTTCCATGCCTAATCCATGCATATAATCTTGTATTTAACTTAGAAGCATGAAGGAATTACTTACCTTGACGTTGAATGAAGAAATCCTATATTTGAAACCTTCCAAGATCGTCTAAGCCAAAGAAGAAATGAAGAAATGGCCACCAATTCATGGTTTAAAAATATTTTACCCAGCCTCGATTCCGCACCTGCTGTCCTACCACTGTACCTGCGCTCCCGCAGGTGCGACCAATCTCCCGCACCTGCAGCTGCCTCAACTCCAGCCCAATAATCGTAACTGCATCCACTGTCTGCATCTGCGTCTTCGCAGGTGCGGAAATTCCATTGCACCTGTGCTACCAGCTAGACTATCCATCCTCCTCAACTGCAGTGCCATAGTCGCACCTGCGGCTTTGCACCTACGACCAAATCCTCGCTGATGCGGTCACACCAGATGACAACAACCTCAGCCTTCTTCAAACTCCCAAACTTGATCCGTTAACCACCCGAAATCCACTCGAGGCCCCCGAGACCCCGTCCAATTATACCAACCTGTTCCAAAACATAATGCGGACTTGCTCGAGGCCTCAAATCACATCAAACAATATCGAAACCACGAATCGCACCCAAATCCCAACTTTATGAACTTAGAAACTTCCAATTTCTACATTCGATGCCGAAACCTATCAAATCACGTCCGATTGACCCTAAATTTTGCGCAGAAGTCATATTTGACATTACGGACCTACTCAAACTTCCGGAATCACATTCCGATATTGATATCAAAATTTTCACTTCCGGTCGGACTCCTCAAAACCCTTCAAATTTCTATCTTTAGCCAAATGAATTTAAAATGACCTACGGACATCCAAATTCACTTCCAATCATGCTCCCAACTCTAGAATTACCATTCAAAGCTATTCCTAGACTGGAATCCCAAACGAACATAAACATCACTGAAATGCGCTTCAAGCCAAACTTAGAAAATTTCTTCAAAAATGCTGACTTCCACAATATGCATTGAAACGCTCCCGGGTTATCCAAAACCCGATCCGGACATACGCCCAAGTCCGAAATCATCATACGAACCTGCAGGAACCTTTAAATCCTGATTCGGAGGTCGTTTACTCAAGATTGCAATCTTAGTTGATTCTTCCAACTTAAGGCTTCTAAAATGAGAATTTTCTTTCCAAATGAACTCTAAACTTTCCCAAATTCAATTCTGACCACACCTACAAGTCATAATACCTGAAATGGAGTTGTTCATGACTTCAAACCGCTGAACAACGCGCTAGAGCTCAAAACGACCGGTAGGGTCGTTATAAATAAAATTATAATAAATATATAAAAAATATTTAAAGCTTAATACGGATATACATGATGAAAATTAAATGATAAATCATCATAAAATTTATTTGAGATGTAATTAATAATTACTTATATAATAAAATGCAGGAATAAATTGATTAAAAGTTTTTTTTAAAAATTATAGAAAAATATAGAAAAATACTTGATGATGCTCATGCACTATTTGAAGGTATATATGTATTTTTGAGAAATATGAGGAAAAATTAGGTATCAACAGTTGCCCCTCTTTACCCGAGAAGGATGAAAGAGTTGTCGGGTAAAGAAATGATGACAAATTTTGACCGAATAGGGTGATTTGAAAGAATATAGGCCGCACTCCGGCTTCTGAGCTGCCTACATATCCCTGGTTTTACAAGAATCAGGCCTTGTGTACATATGGATCCAATGATGGAGTAAACCAATGGAGTTGTTGCAAGAACGGACAAAATGTTCCAAGTAGCGCTAATTGGAGTTTGAAACGGTTATGGGTAAATGAGACTGGGTAACAGATGGTGAATGGTTATGTTTGTAATACTTTGAAGGATGTGGATGGGAACTGGAGTGGGATTGCTCCTGTTGGGATAACGGTTACTCTCTGGATCACCTGCAAAAATTTACAAAAATACACTACAAGTACATATGCATAAATTATTATGTAAACTTAGACATGATGCAAATTCCTTTTGAACTATGAAGAATGTCTTTGGACGGTGAAGATAAAGTTCTTAGACCATCATGCCCGGTCCATGAAATGTATGGTAAGAGATTCGAAGGCCATGAAATAATGTTCTCGAGCCATGAAGATGGTGCCTTCGGACCATGATGCCTTTGAATAATGATGTGCGAGTTTGAGAGATCCTCAGGCCATGGCATGAAGTCTTCCGGGGATGAGGATGATGACTTTAGACTATGAAGACTTCGTACAAGTTTGCTATATTTCAGCTCATGAGGTGCAGAGGTATGATGCTAAAAGTGATAACAAGACAGAGCTTAGTCTCATGCATATAGAAGGCAATGCTTAGCCTTATGAAGACGGGAGGCAAGGATTAGCCTCCTGTAGGAATTGAGACAGGGCTTAGTCTCATGCAGAGAGAAGGCAATGCTTAGCCTTATGCCAATGGGAGGCACGGTGTAGCCTCATGCAGGAATTGAATCGGGGCTTAGTCTCATGTATAGAGAAGGCAATGATTAGCTTTATGCAGATTGGGAGGCAGGGCTTATCCTCAGGCAGGAATTAAGGTGGAGTTTAGTCTCATGCAAAGAGAAGGGTATGCTTAGCCTTATGTAGATTGGGAGGCAGGGCTTAGCCTCATGCAGGAATTGAGACAGGGCTTAGTCTCATGCAGAGAGAAGGCAATGCTTAGCCTTACGAAAATTGGGAGGTAGGGCTTAGCCTCATACAGGATTGAGACAGGGCTTAGTCTCATGCAGAGAGAAGGAAATGCTTAGCCTTATGCATATTGGGAGGCAAGGCTTAGCCTCATGCAGGATTGAGACAGGGCTTAGTCTCATGCATAAAAAAGGCAATACTTAGCCTTATGCATATTGGGAGGCAGGACTTAGCCTCATGCAAGATTGAGACAGTGCTTAGTCTCATGCAAGGGGAAGGCAATGCTTAGCCTTATGCATAATGGGAGTCATGGCTTAGCCTCATGCAAGGATTGAGACAGGGCTGAGTCTCATGCAAGGATAAGGCAATGCTTAGCCTTATGAAAAATGGGGAGGCATGGCTTAGCCTCATGGAAAGATTGAGATAGGGCGTAGTCTCATGCAAGGAGAAGGCAATGCTTAGCCTTATGCAAAATGGGGAGGCAGGGCTTAGCCTCATGCAAGGATTGAGATAGGGCGTAGTCTCATGCAAAGAGAAGGCAGGGCTTAGCCTTATGCAACTGATTTTAGTCCTATAGGCATGATATCTATTATTGAATTTTTTTTACCCTATAGGCATGACATCTAGTGAGCAGTAATACATGCAGGAATTGTACACATTGCTAGAAAACAATTAAATCAAATAGTGGGATCCTATAGAATGATTGTTAATGCACATTTGTTAGACAAATTTATAGATCCTATGGGCAGGATTTCTAATGCCATTATAATCTATAGGCAGGATCTCTAATGATGCAAATATAGAACTCAGAATTAATACTATCAACGGAAGTCATATAGTCAGGATTACTAAGCACAAATATAAAACTCATACAGTTTTTACCAAATAAACAGAAATAACAGCATCGCAGAAACCCTATAGGCAGGATTTCTACCCAGTTTAACAAAAGGAAATAAGAAATCTCCCCCAACTTTACTAAATATCCCTAGATTCTATTTATTACAAAGTTATTACAGACCAGAATAGCAAATGAACTATACAATAGTAATAAGATATACTATAGAAAGCCTTCATTATGTCCAAATAAACCTGGGAACCAGGCCTTCCGACCATAACAACTTTGAAGCACATCATAGTGATTCACCCATAGCACATTCAAACCAGTTTTCTGATGTGTCAAAGTTCCCAAGGGCCTCAATCACCACACATTCAGAAGATAGATCACAAGATATTGGGAACCATTTCCTAGTGTGTCAGAGTTCACATGAGTCTCATGTGGACCCTGATCAGTGCTCACACTAGGGTGGTTGAGAACCTAAGGGACTAAGAGTGGAGGTTTTAAAAATCAACATATAAAAAGGAAGTAGGGGAAGATTTCAAAACAGATTGATTTCAGAAAAAATAAGGTTTAGAACACAGAATTGCATTCAGAAACAACAAAGTTTGCAAAGTACATAGCTTCAAAGAGACCTAATTATACTAAGTAGCATGCTGAGATTTAGGACAACCATTGCTTAATCACAGAAGCATGTTAAGGAAAAGAGTTTGGTTGAACAAGTTGGGCATGACACATTAAGTAACCTTAGAAATTTGTGAGGTTAGGATTAATGAATCAATTTCAAGTTAATGATATCATAAAGATGCTAAGTTCTGAACAGGTGCAAGATCAGCAAATAGTTCATCAAACAAGTTAAACATTAAGTTAGATTGTAGGAGGATTCATATTATTCAAAAATAGCTAATCTTAAACTAACAGTATTAACCATAAGATTAGAAGAGGGTCATAGGAGCATAAAAGGTAGAATCATGCTGAAAGCAAGGTTCAAGACATGTTGTTCAGGTAATACTGATTATGAAAATATCGAGAATGGAACGACAAGGGATTAGGGCTTACCAGTTAAGGAAGAAAGCAAGTAAATATGCTACAGCAGTTAAGTTCCAGAATCACTTGGCCTTGGCTTTCAACCGGCCAAGACCAGAAACAATGAGCACAGAATCAGGGTAAAAGAACTAAGTTTTAGTGAGAATATGAGAGTTCGAGTCCTGTCTAAAGGGAAGAAGGGCAAGGGTTTAAATAGTATTTGATTAGGCAGACATATAAGGGAAGAAATCAAAATACACAAATAAGGAAAGAAGTTAAATTCAGAATCAATTTAAGTCATAGTTCAGTCAATTAACATGCGTAATAGCAAGTAATCATGAGAGTACCACTCAAAATAAGGAAAGCATCATATAAAAATCAATCAATAGTCAGATGATAGGCAAATAAGGTAAAGAAATAATGAGAACAAGGTAAATCAAACAGAATAAGGAAAATATCATTATCATACGAGAAATGAAAGAGTAAAAATCTTGGTAAAAGATTTCACACCCTAATTTTAGGTAAAACCGTAAAATCAGCAGAGATAAAAGGAAAGAGTCACATGTTTTATAGGATGAACGTAGATAGAAACATATTCACAGAACACATAATCAAACAGATTTGGCCCTAAAATAAAAGGTTTGAAATCCTAATTTTAGTTAAGCCATAAAATCGATAAAACAGAAGTAAAGAATCAAATATTTTGTTAAAGTGAACATAGACAGGGGTTATTCATAGAATCGAACTATTTCTGTTTTGATTAAGAAGATTTGAAACCCTAAATTGAATAAGAAAAAAATATTTAACAAACAATAAGCAGATTTATACGGAATAACATAAAAAAGGTTAAAACCAGTTTTGGTTTGAATCGAAAAGATCTGAAAACCCTAACCTTAGGGTTAAGTAAGAATCAGTGAAAGATACGAAAGATATTTGTACTTACACAGAAAAGCTGATGAATATAGATGGAAACAATCAGTAGGTTAGGGATTTGAACCATCCTGGGTTCGATCTCTACAGGATCTTCATGCCATTTGAAGCAAGCAAATTAGGTAACACCAAAAATGGGTAGCCGGTGAGGAAGGGGGCAAGATAAGGTAAGGAATCACCGAGTGATTCCATTTCTGGGTTGGAATCAAAGGGGAGATAGGGATTGTGGCGATAGGGTTTCAGAAAAGAGGGGGAAGGAAGATGAGAGTGTTTGGTGATGGAGGGTCGGTGGAAGTGATTAGGGTTTAGGTGGGTTAGGTTAGTTGAAGTAGTGGGATGATGGTGGACTGTTGATTTTAGAAATCAACGATCCTGATTTAAAGGTGATGGGTAATGTTTTATACGGGTATAGGGATTGGGTTAATGGGTATTTGGGTATTAGGGTATTGTGCTGGTGTAATTGGGCTGGGGTAATTGGGTTAGGTCCGAAATTAATTAAGAAAAAGGGCTAAATTTTAAATACCAATTAAATCAGTAAAATAATTTTTATAAAACTAATTAATAATAAAAAAATGTCATTACTGCATGAAAATGATTTAAAATAATTACTCAACATTATAAAATATAAAAAGTCATTTTCTGTATAAATAATGTAATTATGCATATATATGGGCTATTATTGCAAAATAAGCAATTTTAGCCTTAGGATGCAAATATAATTATAATAAATATAATATTTAAAGCTTAATATGGATATATATGATGAAAATTAAATAATAAATCATTATAAAATTACTTGTGATGCAATTAACAATTATTTATATAGTAAAAATGCAAGAATAAATTGGTTAAAAATTATGGAAAAATACTTGATGATGCTTATGCACTATTTTGAAGTATACACGTATTTTTTGAGAAATATGAGGAAAAAATTGGGTAGCAACAGCTGCCCCTCTTTACCCGGGAAGGATGAAAGAGTTGTCGGGTAAAGACGTGATGACCAATTTTGACCGAATAGGGTGATTTGGAAAATATAGGCCGCAATCCGGCTTCTGAGCTGCCTACATATCCTTGGTTTTATAAGAATCAGGACGTGTGTAGTTCTGGATCCCATGATGGAGTAAACCAATGGAGTCGTTGCAAGAACGGACAGAATGTTCCGGGTAGGGTTAATTGGGGTTCGAAACGGTTATGGGTAAATGAGACTAGGTAATGGATAATGAACGATCATGTTTGAAATACTTTGAAGGATGTGGATGGGAACCGGAGCGGGATTGATCCTGTTAGGATACGGTTACTTTCTGGATCGCCTGCAAGTTTATAAAAATATACTGCAAGCACATATGTATAAATTATTGCGTAAACTTAGACATGATGCAGATTTCTGAGGATGACGTCCTTAGACCATGATGTCCCGTGCCATGTATTGTATGGTAAGGGATTCGCAGGCCATGAAATGATGTTCTCGGGCCATGAGAATGGTGCCTCCGAACCATGATGCCTTTGAATAATGATGTGCAAGCTTTGAGAGATACTCAGGCCATGACATGATGTCTTCCGGCTATGAGGATGATGCCTTCAGAGTATGACGCCTTCGGACAAGTTGGCCATATTTCAGGCCATGAGGTGCGGAGACATGAGCTAAATATGATAACAAGACAGAGCTTAGTCTTGCATAAACTTAAGGGTAGAGCTTAGCCCGAGAAAATAACGCAAGGCTTAGGATACAACAATATCTGTGTTTATGCAAAGAGAGACAATGCTTAGTCTCGTGCAAGATTCGGGACAGTTCTTAGTCTAATGCAAAGAGAAGGCAGTGCTTAGCCTTATGAAAAATGAGGAGGCAGGTCTTAGCCTTATGCAAGGATTGAGACAATGCTTAGTCTCATGCAAAGAAAAGGCAGTTAGCCTTATGCAAAATGGTAAGGCAGGGCTTAGCCTCATGCAGGATTGAGACATGGCTTAGTCTCATGTAAGGGGAAGGTAATACTTAGCCTTATGCATAATGGGAGGCAGAGCTTAACCTAATGCAAGGATTGAGACAGGACTTAGTCTCATGCAAGGAGAAGACAATGCTTAGCCTTATGCAAAATGGGGAGGCAGGGTTTAGCCTCATGCAAGGATTGAGACAGGGCTTAGTTTCATGCAAGGAGAAGGCAATGCTTAGTCTTATGCAAAATGGGGAGGCAGGTCTTAGCCTCATGCAAGGATTGAGACAGGGATGAGTCTCATGCAAGGAAAAAGAAATGCTTAGCCTTATGCAAAACGGGGAGGCGGGGCTTAGCCTCATGCAAAATGGGGTGGTAGAGCTTATCCTCATGCAAGGATTGAGACAAGGCTTAGTCTCATGCAAAGAGAAGGTACTACTTAGCCTTATGCAACTAATTTTAGTCCTATAGGCATGGTATCTATTATTGAATTTATTTAACCCTATAGGCATGACATCTAGTGAGCAGTAATACATGCAGGAATTGTACACATTGCTAGAAAACAATTAAATCAAATAGTGGGATCCTATAGGCATGATTTCTAATGCACGTCTGTTAGACATATTGATAAATCCTATGGGCAGGATTTCTAATGCCATTATAATATCAACCCTATAGGCAGGATCTCTAATGATGCAAATATAAAACTCAGAATTAATACCATCAATGGAAGTCCTATAGGAAGGATTTCTAAGCACAAATATAGAACTCATATAGTTTTTACCAAATAAATGTAATTAACAGCATAACTAGAACCCTATAGGCAGGATTTCTACCTAGTTTAACAAAAGAAAATAAGAACCCCCCTAACTTTACTAAATATCCCTAGAATCTATTTATTACAAAGTTATTACAGACCAGAATAGCAAATGAATTATACAATAGTAATAAGATATACTATAGGGAGCCTTCATTTGGTTCAAATAAACTTGGGAACCAGGCCTTCCAACCATAACAACTTTGAGGCACAGCATAGTGATTCACCCATAGCACATTAGAACCAGTTTTCTGATATGTCAAAGTTCCCAAGGGCCTCAGGGACCCAGGGGAATTCTCACACCAGAACCACACATTCAGAAGATATCTCACAAGATATTGGGAACCAATTCCAGTGTGTCAGAGTTCACATGAGTCTCATGTGGACCCTGAGCAGTGCTCACACTAGGGTGGTTGATAACCTAAGGGACTAAGAGTGGAGGTTTTAAAAATCAACATATAAAAAGGAAGTAGGGGCAGATTTAAAAACCATTTTATTTAAGAAGAAATAAGATTTAGAACACACAATTGCATTCAGAAACAACAATGTTTGCATAATACATAGCTTCAAAGAGACCTAATTATACTAAGTGAGCATGCTGACATTTAGGACAACCATTTCTTAATCACAGAAGCATGTTAAGGCAAACAATTTGGTTGAACAAGTTGGGCAGGACACATTAAGTGACCTTAGAAATCTGTGAGGTTAGGATTAATGAACCTATTTCAAGTTAATGGTATCATAAAGATTCTAAGTTCTGAACAGGTGCAAGGTCAGCAAATAGTTCATGAAACAAGTTAAACATTAAGCTAGATTGTAGGAGGATTCATATTATTTAAAAATAGCTAATCTTAAACTGACAGTATTAACCATAAGATTAGAAGAGAGTCATATGAGCATAAAAGGTAGAATCATGTTGAAAGCAAGGTTCAAGACATGTTGTTCAGGTAACACTAATTATGAAAACATGGAGAATGGAACGACAAGGAATTAGGGATTACCAGTTAAGCAAGAAAGCAAGTAAATAAGCTACAACAGTTAAGTTCCAGATCACTTGGCCTTGGCTTTCAGCCGACCAAGGCTAGAAACAATGAGCACAGAATCAGAGTAAAAGAACTAAGTTTTAGTGAGAATATGAGAGTTCGAGTCCTGTATAAAGGGAAGAAGGGCAAGGGTTTAAATAGTATTCGATTAGGCAGACAGATAAGGGAAGAAATCAAACATAAAAAATAAGGAAAGACGTTGAACTCAGAATCAATTTAAGTCAGAGTTCAGCCAATTAACAAGTGTAATAGTGAGTAATCAGGCGAGTAACACACAAAATAAGGAAAGTATCATATAAAAATCAATCAGCAGTCAGATGCCAGGCAAAAAGGTAAATAAATAATGAGAACAAGGTAAATCTAACAAAATAAGGAAAATATCAGTACCATACAAGAAAGGAAAGAGTAAAAATCTCAGTAAAAGATTTCAAACCTTAATTTTAGGTAAAACCGTAAAATCAGCAGAGATAAAAGGCAAAAGTCACATGTTTTATAGGATAAACGTAGACGGGAACATATTCACAGAACACATAATCAAACAGATCTGACCTTAAAATAAAAGGTTTGAAACCCTAATTTTTGGTAAGCCATAATCGATAAAAACAGAAGTAAAGAATCAAATATTTTGTTAGAGTGAACCCTAATATTTTGTTTAAGCAAATTTATACGGAATAACGTAAAAAAAAAGGTTAAAATGAGTTTTGGTTTGAATCGGAAATATCTGAAAACCCTAACCTTAGGGTTAAGTAAGAATCAGTGAAAGATACGAAAGATATCCGTACATACACAGAAAAGCTGATGAATATTAGATGGAAACAATTAGTAGGTTAGAGATTTAAACCAGCATGGGTTCGATCTCTACAAGATCTTCATGCCATTTGAGGCAAGCAAATTAGGTAACACCAAAAATGGGTAGCCGGTGGGGAAAGGGGGTCAGATAAGGTAAGGAATCACATAGTGATTCCATTTCTGGGTTGGAATCAAAGGGGAGATGGGGATTGCGGCAATAGGGTTTCAAAAAAGAGGGGGAAGAAAGAAGAGAGTGTTTGGTGATGGCGGGTCGGTGGAAGTGATTAGGGTTTAAGTGGTTTAGGTTAGTTGAATGGGTGGGATGATTGTGGACCGTTGATTTTAGAAATCAACGGTCCTGATTTAAAGGTGCTGGGTTGGGTTTTAAACGGGTATAGGTATTGGGTTAATGGGTATTTGGGTATTAGGGTATTGGGCTAGTGTAATTGGGCAGGGGTAATTGGGTTAGGTCCGAAATTAATTAAGATAAAGGGCTAGATTTCAAATACCCAATTAAATCAGTAAAATAATTTATACAAAAATAATTAATAGTAAAAAAATGTCATTTATGCATGAAAATAATTTAAAATAATTACTCAACATTATAAAATATAAAAATTCATTTTCTGTATAAATAATGTAATTATGCATTTATATGGCTATTATTGCAAAATATGCAATTTTAGCCTTAGGATGCAAATATAATTATAATAAATATAATATTTAAAGCTTAATATGGATATAGATGATGAAAATTAAATAAAAAATTATTATAAAATTACTTGTGATCCAATTAAAATTATTTATATAGTAAAAATGCAGGAATAAATTGATTAAAAAATGTGGAAAAATACTTGATGATACTTATGCACTATTTTGAAGGTATATATGTATTTTTTGAGAAATATAAGGAAAAAATTGGGTATCAACAGCTGCCCCTCTTTAACCGGGAAGGATGAAAGACTTGCCAGGTAAAGACGTGATGGCCAATTTTGACAGAATAGGGTGATTTGGAAGATATAGGCCGCACTCCAGCTTCTGATGTGCCTACATATCTCTGGTTTTACAGGAATCAGGTCATGTGTAGTTCTGGATCCAATGATGGAGTAAACCAATGGAGTCGTTGCAAGAACGGATAGAATATTCCGGGTAAGGTAAATTGGGTTTCGAAACGGTTATGGGTAAGTGAGACTAGGTAACAGATAATGAACAATCATGGTTGAAATACTTTGAAGGATGTGGATGGGAACCGGAGCGGGATTTCTCCTATTGGGATAACGATTACTTTCTGGATCACCTGCAAGTTTACAAAAATATACTGCAAGCACATATGTATAAATTATTGCATAAACTTAGACATGATGCAAATTCCCTTAGGACCATGAAGACTGTCTTTGGCCGGTGAGAATGGCGTCCTTAGAACATGATGTCCCGGGCCATGTATTGTATAGTAAGGGATTCGCAGGCCATGAAATGATGTTCTCGGGCCATGAGAATGGTGCCTCAACCATGATGCCTTTGAATAATGATGTGCAAGATTTGAGAGATCCTCAGGCTAGGACATGATGTCTTCTGGCTATGAGGATGATGCCTTCAAACTATGACGCCTTCGTACAAGTTGGCTATATTTCAGCCCATGAGGTGCAGAGACATGGTGCTAAATGTGATAACAAGACATATCTTAGTCTTGCATAAAGTTAAGGGCAGAGCTTAGCCCGAGAGAATAACGCAAGGCTTAGGATAGAGCAATATATGTGTTTATGCAAAGAGAGACAATGCTTAGTCTCGCGCAAGATTCAGGACAGTGCTTAATCCCATGCAAAGAGAAGGCAGTACTTAGCCTTATGCAAAATGGGGAGGCAGGGCATATCCTCATGCAAGGATTGAGAAAAGTCTTAGTGTCATGCAAAGAGAAGGCAGTGCTTAGTCTAATGCAAAATGGGGAGGCAGGACTTAGCCTCATGCAAGGATTGAGACAGGGCTTAGTCTCATGCGAGGAGAAGGCAATGCTTAGCCTTATGCAAATAGGGAGGCAGGGCTTAGCCTCATCCAGGAATTGAGAGAAGGCGTAGTCTCATGCAAAGAGAAGGCAATGCTTAGCCTTATGCAAAATGGGGAGGCAGGGCTTAGCCTCATGAAAGGATTGATACAAGGCTTAGTCTCATGCTAGGAGAAGGCAGTGGCCTTATGAAAAATGGGGAGGCAGGGCTTAGCCTCATGAAAAATAGGGAGGAATGGCTCATCCCCGTGCAAGGATTGAGACAGGGCTTAGTCTCATTCAAAGAGAAGGCAGTGCATAACCTTATGCAAATAGGGAGGTAGGACTTAGCCTCATGCAAGGATTGAGATAGGGCTTAATCTCATGCGAGGAGAAGGAAATGCTTATCCTTATGCAAATAGGGAGGCAGGGTTTAGCCTCATACAGGAATTGATACAAGGTGTAGTCTCATGCAAAGAGTAGGCAATGCTTAGCCTTATGAAAAATAGGGAGGCGGGACTTAGCCTCATGCAAGGATTGAGACAGGGCTTAGTCTCATGTAAGGAGAAGGCAATGCGTATCCTTATGCAAAATGGGGAGGCAGGGCTTAGCCTGATGCAAGGATTGAGGCAGGGCCTAGTCTCATGCAAGGAGAAGGCAATGCTTAGCCTTATGCAAAATGGGGAGGCAGGGCTTAGGCTCATGAAAAATGGGGAGGAAGGGCTCATCCTCATGCAAGGATTGAGACAGGGCTTAGTCTCATGCAAAGAGAAGGTGGTGCTTAGCCTTATGCAAATAGGGAGGGGGGGTTAGCCTCATGAAAGGATTGAGACATGGCTTAGTCTCATGCAAGGAGAAGGCAATGCTTAGCCTTATGCAAATAGGGAGGCATGATTTAGCCTCATGCAGGAATTGATACAAGGCGTAGTCTCATTCAAAGAGAAGGAAATGCTTAGCCTTATGCAAAATGGGAGGCACGGCTTAGCCTCATCAAGGATTGAGACAGGGTTTAGTCTCATGCAAGGAGAAGGAAATGTTTAGCCTTATACAAAATGGGGAGGCAGGGCTTAGCTTCATCCAAAATGGGGAGGCAGGGCTTAGCCTCATGCAATGATTGAGACAGGTCTTAGTCTCATGTAAAGAGAAGGCAATGCTTAGCCTTATGCAAATAGGGAGGCAGGGCTTAGCCACATGCAAGGATTGAGACAGGGCTTAGTCTCTTGCGAGGAGAAGGCAATTCTTAACCTTATGCAATTAGGGAGGCATGGCCTAGCCTCATGTTGGAATTGAGACAAGGCATAGACTCATTCAAAGAGAAGGTAATGCTTAGCCTTATGCAAAATGGGGAGGCAGGGCTTAGCCTCATGTAAGGTTTGAGACGGGGTTTAGTCTCATACAAGGAGAAGTCAATGATTAGCCTTATGAAAAATGGGGAGGCAGGGCTTAGCCTCGTGCAAAATAGGGAGGCGGGACTTAGCCTCGTGCAAGGATTTAGGCAGGGCTTAGTCTCATGCAACGAGAAGGCAGTGCTTAGCCTTATGCAAAAGGGAGGCAGGGCTTAGCCTCATGCAAGGATTGAGACATGGCTTAGTCTCATGCGAGGAGAAGTCAATGCTTAGCGTTATGCAAATAGGGAGGCAGGGCTTAGCCTCATGCAGGAATTAAGACAAGGCGTAGTCTCATGCAAAGAGAAGGCAATGCTTAGCCTTATGCAAAATGGGTAGGCAGGGCTTAGCCTCATGCAAGGATTGAGACAGGGCTTAGTCTCATGCAAGGAGAAGGCAATGCTTAGCCTTATGCAAAGTGGGGAGGCAGGCTTAGCCTCATGCAAGGATTGAGACAGGGCTTAGTCTCATGCAAGGAGAAGGCAATGCTTAGCCTTATGCAAAGTGGGGAGGCAGGCTTAGCCTCATGCAAGGATTGAGATAGGGCTTAGTCTCATGGAAGGAGAAGGCAGTGCTTAGCCTTATGCAAATAGGGAGGTAGAGCTTAGCCTCATGCAAGGATTGGGACATTGGTTAGTCTCATGTGAATAGAAGGAAATACTTAGCCTAATGCAAATAGGGAGGCAGGGTTTAGCCTCATGCAGGAATTGAGACAAGGATTAGTCTCATGCAAAGATAAGGCAGTGCTTAGCCTAATGCAAATAGGGAGGCAGGGCTTGGCCTCATGCAAGGATTGAGACAAGGCTTAGTCTCATGCAAGGAGAAGGCAATTCTTAGCCTTATGCAAAATGGGGAGGCATGGTTTAGCCTCATGCAAGGATTGAGACAGGGCTTAGTCTCATGCAAGGAGAAGGTAATGCTTAGCCTTATGCAAATGTAAGAGTAAAAGTGAAGTATTCTTAGCTAGCAATGTGTCTTGTGTATAGTAGTTGTGTTGTTGAGACGATGCCTATGATGATGACCTTTTCCTGCATCCAAAGAAAATTCATGAGTTTTGTGGGGGAGGTTGGTTCGTGTCTTTGTCTGCTTGCTCTGCTCCACTTTTCCCGGAGGTCCTATTTAAGTCACCATGGGTAGCATTTGGCTAAAAAGTGAAGTTATTTTCAAATGCATGTGTGTATAGTTTTCAAAGACATAGTAATATGCAATTTAGAAATTAGTTGGATGAACCAGTAACCGCGAAATTATTAGGGACATTGAGACCTCCCTTGCCATAGAATTTTGAGGGTCCTCCTTAAAATTCTACCCCGGTTGACTAAGTGACCTTTTGTCTATTCTGTATGCTACTGTTGGCTGAACTTGCTTCGGAATTTTGAGGGTCCTTCTCAAAATTCTGTCCCAGTTTTTGATTGTGGAGAAAATGGAAATTTAATTGAATTGTTACCGAACCCACAGGGCTGCCTACGCATCCCCTCTTAAACGGGAATCAGGTCGAGCGTAGTTCAATTTACATCATATGAAGAAACATAAACAATTTACACGTAGTATCTTTTGACTACATCTAAATTGATAGGCTTTGGCCAGATTTCTCCATCCATTTTTGCGAGTATGAGTGCTCCTCCTGTTAATACTCTGTGAGCCATCTAAGGACCTTTCCAGTTGGGTGAAAATTTTCCTTTGGCTTCATCTTGATGTTGAAAGATCCATTTAAGCACCAGCTACCCGAATGTGAATTGTCTTGATTTAACCCTTTTGTTGAAAGATCTGGACATTATATTATGATAAAGCTGACCTATGACATACTGCATTCATCCTTTTTCCATCTATGAACATAGCGACTCCTCATCCATTCTGCGTCTCTGAGTTCTGCTTCTTGTATGATCCTCAGAGAAGGAATTTCTACCTCGACGGGAATGATGGCTTCGGTACCATAAACCAACAAATAAGGAGTTGCCCTAGCTACTGTACGGACTGTGGCACGGTATCCTAGTAAGGAAAATGGTAATCTCTCGTGCCATTGCTTGTGATTCTCTACCATTTTCCTTAATATCGTCTTGATATTCTTGTTGGCGGCCTCTACGGCTCCGTTCATTTGAGGCTTTTATGCTGTGGAATTCTCTTGCTTGATTTTGAAAGTTTCACACATGGCTTTCATCAGATCACTGTTGAGATTGGCGGCATTGTCAGTGATGATGGACTCTGGAACCCCAAATCGACAAACAATCTAATCTCTAACAAAATCTACGATGACTTTCTTACTCACAACTTTGTATGACGCATCTTCAACCCATTTAGTGAAGTAATCGATCACTAAAATAAACCTGTGCCTGTTCGAAGCAGTGGGTTCGATTGGACCAATGACATCCATTCCCCAGGTAGCAAAAGGCCAAGGTGCACTTGTTGCATTGAGTTTATTTGGTGGCACCCGTATCATGTCTGCATGTATCCGACATTGATGACATTTTTTGACATATCGGATTCAGTTTGTTTCCACAGTCATCCAAAAGTATCTGGCCCTGAGTATCTTCTTGGCTAAGACAAAGTCGTTCATATATGGGCCGCAGGTTCCGGCATGTATCTCTTCGAGCAATTTGGAAGCCTCTTTGGCGTCAACACACCTTAACAGACCTAGATCGGGAGTTCTTCTATACAGAATTCCTCCGCTTTGGAAGAAGTGATTGGACAGACTCCGAAGTGTGTGTTTCTGAGTATGGTTTGCATGCCTTGGGTATTCTCCTTTTGCCAAATATTCCTTGATGTCGTGGAACTAGGGATTGCCATCCATTTCCTCTTCAACATGAGCACAGTATGCCAGCTGATTATGGATCCTTACCGGAATGGGATGGATGGAATTCTTGTCTGGATGTTGTATCATTGATGAAAAGGTGACCAATGCGTTTGCGAATTCATTCTGAATTCTGGGGACATGCCGGAATTCTATCTTTGTGAACCTCCTCTTCACCTCTTGTACATGATGTAGATACGGTAGTATTTTGGTATTCTTGGTAGCCCACTCTCCTTGTACCCGATGTACCAACATGTCTGAATCACCGATCACCAGCAGTTCCTGAATATTCATGTCAACGGCCAGGTTGAGCCCTAATACACATCTTCATATTCCGCCATGTTGTTGGTGCATGGGAACCTGATTTTTGCAGACACCAGATAATGCTGACCGATTCTGATACCAAGACGGCTCCGATACCGACTCCCTTGAAATTTTTCGCTCTGTCTAAAAACATTCTCCAACCGTCGTAGCCTTCAGCAATGTCCTCTCCTATGAATGATACATCTTCACCAGGAAAATACATTTTTAAGGGTTCGTATTTTCCTCCTACAGGATTCTTAGCAAGATGATCTGCCAAGGCTTGTCCTTTGACTGCCTTCTGAGTTACATAGATGATGTCGAACTCACTCAACAATATTTGCCACTTGGCCAGCTTCCCAGTAGGCATGGGTTTCTGAAAGATGTACTTTAGGGGATCCATCCTTGATATTATATTTGTAGTACAGGCACAGAATTAGTGCCTTAACTTCTGAGTTATCCAGGTTAAATCTCAACAAGTGCGTTTTAGCAGAGAGTACCGTGCTTCATATGGCGTGAACTTCTTACTAAAGTAAAATATGGCCTGCTCCTTTCTTCCCGTCTCGTCATGTTGTCCCAAAATACAACTGAAAGCTCCATCTAACACTGCAAGGTAGAGTAGTAGTGGTCTATCAGGCTCTGGAAAGACTAAGACTGGTGGTGTGCACAAATATTCCTTGATTTTTTCAAAATCCTTTTTACAATCCTTGGACCAACTGGTTGCGGCATCCTTCTTCAACATTTTGAAAATCGGTTCACATATCACTGTAGACTATGCTATGAAATGGCTGATGTAATTGAGGCGTCCCAAGAAAATCATCACATCCTTCTTTTTCGTTGGTGGTGGTAGTTCCTGGATGGCTTTAACCTTTGACGGGTCCAACTCTATTCCTCGGCGACTGACGATGAATCCCAACAATTCTCCGGCAGGAACCCCCAATGCATACTTTGCAGGATTTAGTTTTAGATTGTACTTCCGCAGCCGGTCAATGAATTTCCTCAAATCTGCTATGTAATCTGTGGCCTTCTTGGATTTGATGATGACGTCGTCAACATACACCTCTATTTCCTTATGTATCATATCATGGAAGATAGTTCTCATGGCCCTCATGTAGGTGGCCCCAGCATTCTTTAGACCGAATGACATCATTTTGTAGCAATATACCCCCCATGGTGTAATGAAAGCTGTTTTCTCTGCGTCTTCTTCATCCATCCAAATCTGATGATAACCCGCGAAGCAATCTACAAAGGATTGGAGTTCATGCTTGGCGCGATTGTCGATCAGGATGTGTATACTTGGTAGTGAGAAATCATCCTTGGGACTTGCTCGGTTTAGATCCCTATAGTCGACACACACCCTAACTTTTCCATCTTTCTTTGGAACCAGTACAATGTTGGCTAACCAGGTTGGGTACTCAACTACCCCCAGGACCTTGGCTTTGATCTGCTTGGTGACTTCCTCCTTGATTTTCAGGCTCATGTCCGGTTTGAACTTTCTAAGTTTCTGCTTCACCGGCGGACACATTGGATTTGTAGGTAGCTTGTGAGCTACTATGGATGTGTTCAACCATGTCATATCATCGTATGACCATACAAAAATATCCTCATATTCTTTCAGGAAACGAGTTTATTTTTCCTTCTCTGATGGTGACAAGTGGATGCTTATGCGATTTTCTTTGATGGTTTCAGAATCTCCCAAATTGACTATCTCGATTTCGTCCAGGTTGGACTTGGGATTGTTCTCGAAATTCTCAACTTCTCTGACAATTTCCTCGGGTATCACATCTTTTTCTTCTATTTCTTCCGAGTCACTGTCCTTGTGTTGCGTTGTCTCATTACATGTCACAGTCGTTGATTCATTAAGGTAAGAAATAGTAATGCTGTAGATAAAAAATATGAAAGATAATGATAACAAAACATCAAATTATTGGTAAAAATGCTGAAATTTGAACAAAGTAGCGTTTAAATGACTTCAAACAATGTTTTCCAAAACAAAATACTGAAAGAAAGATGTTTTTGAAACAGAATGCTCAAAAGAATTGTTTTTGAAATAACACTAGTAGCCATGCTACCCCGGTACTCGTCTGGCCTTGGATGGTGTAGCGGTCCAGTTTCTGAGAAATGCTCCCCTCTCCATTAGTTGAATGATAAGGCCTTCTTCCTCCTCCTCCTCAACTATCACATTGCAATCCATATCTTTGTCTTCCAAGAACAGGCTCCTTAGCCCCGCCAAATCTTCTTCTTCTTCGGATCCCTATATTGTATCGGCATGATGAAAGTATTGACTCAGATGTGGCACTGGTTTCTCAATAGGGTAATAGGGACTACGCCATGGAGGCGACCAATCATCATATTCTTTCCAGGTATACGGATATCCAAGCCCAAAAGTTGTACCATGAAGTTTCAGTTGTATTGGCTTGGTAATGCCTTGAAGTTTCTTCCCAAGTCCTTTGCCAGGTTCATACCCCGACCATGCCAGTGTGCTTTCTATTTTGCTGCTCCACCATTTATCTTTCTCAATTGCATTGACGTGCTCAATGCGGTGATAAGTCTCTCCACCCAAATTCCTTCTATTTTCCATGACTGGAACAGTTTGATTGGTATAAATGGGATTGTTCCCATATCCATGAATGATTAATTCTTAATGATTCCATTCAAATTTCACAGTCTGGTGCAAAGTGGACGCAACAGCCCCAACGACATGTATCCAAGGTTTTCCTAACAGCAAATTGTAGGAGGCGGATATGTCTAGCACCTGAAATTCAACATCAAACCAAGTGGGACCCATCTGCAAGCATAAATTGGTTTCCCCGATTGTGGCTCTTTGCAACCCATCGAATGCCTTTACATTCATAGTCCCTGCTCGTATTTCATGCAAACCCTTGCCCAACCTTTTTAGAGTTGTCAGTGGACAAATGTTGAGGTTGGATCCTCTGTCTATCAAAACCCTGGAATGAACTTATCCTCGCATTGCACTGTGATGTGCAGTTCCCTGCTGTGGCTCAATCCCTCTGGCAGAAACTCTTCTTCGTGAAATGTGATCTTTTGACTCTCCAGCACTTGCCCTACCATGTGGCCATTTTCCCACTAGTGATATTGTTGGGCACGTACGTTGCATTCAACACCTTCATCAGAGCATTCCTATGTGCCTTAGAATTTTGCAGCAGTGATAAGATGGATATCTGGGCGGGAGTTTTGTTCAGATGGTCTACCACAAAATATTCCCTTGCATGTACCTTCCTTAATGATGGGTTTGTTTGGCAGTGGCTTCCTTACTTGTTCCTACCGAATTCTCAGGTGTATAGATTCTTCCAGTTCTGTTCATCCCTTGTGCAACACCAGACTCCTCCATTTTTTTCTTCCCTTTACTCTTGGCTTCGGCAATATAATTTCAAGGTACGACATTGGATTTAAAGGGCAGTGTGGATGCTACCTTCACAGTGAAGGGTGTGGTTACTTCTACTTCAAATGGATTAGGTGTACCTGCAGGTGTTGTCACTTCGATATCAAACGGAGTTGATGCGGCTATCTCAACTTCAACTGGTGGTTATACCTGTACCACAATAGGAGTGAGTGTGGCTGCAGGTTTCTTAGGGTCATCGCCTTCCCGAATATGCCCAATTGACCCTTCATGATCCCATTCTTCAGTAGTTTCTATCATATTTACTCCTTCACCCCTATGGCCCGGGAGAGGGTTGTTATGGATATTGGGAGCGGCTTCCTTTGCTTATATGACTTTGGTATCAATCAGTGTCTTAATCTTGTCTTTCAGAGTGCGACATTCATCGATGGTATGTCCCTTCATGCTGGAATGGTATGCACATGTTTTGTTTGGGTTGACCCACTGGGAGGAGTTTTCCATGGAAATGGCAGGAATAGGGATGACATATCCGGCATCCTTCAATCTTTCATATAACTGGTCGATGGTTTCAGCAACAGGGGTGTATTGTCTCGGTGGTTTGTGATCAAAATTGGGCATGGTTTTTGATAGTTTGGACGAGCTGGAGGTGAATGATAGTAGGCTGGTTAGGTGTTATAAGAGAGGTAGGCAGTGGCGGGTTGAGGATATCTGGGAGGTGAAGGTTGGTATGTGGGTGGAGGTGTTTGGTATACGAATGGAGATTTTGGACCTTGGGCTACCATTACCGTCCCTACTTCTTTCTTCTTTGATATGCCTCCCGAGCTTGATGATGTCGGNTGGTTGGGTGTTATAAGTGTGGTAGGCAGTGGCGGGTTGAGGATATCTGGGAGGTGAAGGTTGGTATGTGGGTGGAGGTGTTTGGTATACGAATGGAGATTTTGGACCTTGGGCTACCATTACCGTCCCTACTTCTTTCTTCTTTGATATGCCTCCCGAGCTTGATGATGTCGGAGAACTTGTGATTCTAAATGACCATTAACCTCTCATAATATTGTGGATCTTGAGCTCTGACAAAGTATTTGTTCATCTGCTCTTCTTCTAATGCCGGTCTGACCTTTGCTGCTTCTGACCTCCACCGAGTAGCATACTCGCGGAAAGTCTCTATTGGCTTCTTCTTGAGATTCTGTATGTAAAAGACATCCAGTGTATTTTTGTATTGAATCTGAATCTATCCATGAAGTTCGATGCCATGCTTACCCAATTAGCCCATTTCTTGGGATTTTGACTTATGTACCAATATAGGGCGTCTCCAGTGAGGCTTCTCATGAACAGCTTCATGCGAATCCTTTCATCCTTCCCAACCTTTACGAGCTTGTCACAGTAGGTTCTCAAATGTACCTTTGGGTCGCCCATTCCATCAAACATTTCGAACTTAGGAGGTTTGTAACCCTCCGGCAGTTCCACGTTTGGCTGAATGCATAGGTCCTCATAATTCAGACCTTCAATTCCTTTACCTTATTCAACAGCCTAGACTCGGCTTGTGGGCTTATTGATCTCCTCTGCCATGTTTTTAATGAGCAGGTCCTTCTCGGCGGATTCTGGTGTATATGAGATTGGTTGAGTGGAGCGGGGTAGGGTTTCCATATACATGGGATTATTTTGATGAATGACAGGGGTTTAGGTGTAGTGGTGATCATTTGTTGAACTTTGAGGATCGGGGATATGCTGTGGGGTATTCTAAGGAGTGTGATAAGTAGTTTGCGGATATTGAGTCGGGAGATGCTGGTGTTGAGGGGGTGTAGGTATGGGTAAAAGATTAGGATTTTTGGGAGGTGTTGCATCTTGGTGGGTGCGGGAGGATTTTGTGGACGTTGGTTTGGTGTGTTTTGAGGAGGTGCTTGGTTTTGGGTGTTTGGTTGGTTGGTATCTTGGACGTTTAGGGTGAGGGAGAGGTTTGCCAAGTTGCAGACCTACTCAAGCTCCCTTGCAATTCAAGTATTTTCTATTCCAGCCGTAAGACCAAATCATTTGGTGCCGGAGTACTCCGACCATCGAAAGTTTCCACGTTCTCAGCATGTGTTGCGTCGTCTTTCCTGACACCACTCATATCGTCCATCTTAGCTTTTCCTTTTCTTTTCGGATTACTTGGATGAGGAGGAGGCGGAGGGCCTCTGGATCTTGTGTGATATGATGATAATGCCAGTATGTGTGAACCAACCTTGGGAAATGGAAATAATAAAAAAGAAAGAAAAACAAAAAGGTAACCAAGTTAGTGAGAATTCTGGAAAGGTATTTGCAGTATTTAAACACACATTGTGGAAATGTAAATTCGCGTCCTAATTTAGGAGCCTCATTGTGCCCGAGGTTGGCCTAGCGACAATTAGATTTGGAGAAATTTAAAGCCAATAATAGCCTCATTTCATTAACGTAATAAATAAGACTAATCTAAAACGACAACAAATAAATAAGTCACTAACGGAGTTTGCCTTATTACATTTGAAAAGTAATTCTAAAACAAATAAACCTAATCTACTTGGTCCCAGAGGGACCTTCTCCAGGTTTGGCTTTCTTGGCTCCATCGATCAGGTTCCCCAGGTCGCGCATGTCTAGTAGTAGGTATGCCCTTGCTAGATGTCCTCCTTCGTTACCCTCGGCATTCTGGTAGTATATGACTCTTTTCCTCATCTGCCCCTCTAATTCTATTAAACCCTGCTCCAGATACTCCAGCCTTTCCGTTGTCCTAGTAGCTATTTCCCTCCATTCATTGATTGCCTCCATATCGATCTTGTGTTGTTCCAAATTCTTGGCCTCAGACTTATGAACTCTTTTGCGCAGTCTATTATACTTCACATGTGCTTCATGAACTTCATCTATGACTCTCCCTGGCTCGACTATTCCTTCTATGTTATTGTCCAACCATGATGGGTAGAAATACACATTCTCTGTGTGGCATCGATATGGTTTGATGGTGTTCTTTTCCATAATGACCTTCAAGTTCCCCATGTGTTGAGCTTCACATTTGTACGGGATGTCATCATCTTGAAAATCTGCTCTGTAGTGACTCATTTTGGAGACTCGCGGTATGACTTGTTTTCTACCAGCTTGTCTCATGACCCTGATAGGAACATAGGGGTGTATTACCCTTAACCCGATCGACACCAAATGCAGAATATACCTGGATCTGATCATGAATTCACTGGTAGGGAACCACTCGAACATCCAATGAACCTGGTCCTCAGTCAAATTGTCAAAAAACTGTACCCATTCTGTAGCATTCTCTGGTTGAGCAAACCTGTCTGGGATAAAGGTCATTCTTTTGGGGTGATGGAAAGCTATGTGATCATTTCATGGTCTTCGTGGAAACTCTTGGAAGTATTGGCCTCTTTGGAGATGTTCCAGCAACCAAATATGTAGCAGCAAATTACAACCCTCGAAATGTTTGAACCCTTTCTAGCAACGATCCGAAGCCCGATATATTTCTGCTATAATCATAGGAAAAATAGTGTACGTTTGTCCCCCGATTCCCAAATTCTATCCATTTTTCTTGGAAACACTATCATACCCAAAAAGAAAACGATGAACACGAAAACCCTACGATGAATCCAACCTAGAGAGGTGATGGAGAACTCGTCATGAAAGATACAGTAAGATTTGTTGTGTCTGTATCGTTCATAAAGGAAGTCAAAAGGTATGTAGGACTTCTTCAAACATACCAAGTCGTCGTTATTTCTTAAGCCTATCATTTTCAGAAACCCCCTGGGGGTACGATTTTCTGTTACCAATAAACCAGGACTGTCCCAAGGTAGTCCAGCGAATCCCCCTATTTCCTCCAAAAGAGGAGTCATTTCTAGTCTACCAAAATACAGCCCTTTCCCCGTCCCATAACATAGTAGAAGCTTCAATCCACATGTTGTTTGGTTGGATGTCTAATAAGGTAGGTAAGTTTCCTAGGACTCTTTTCACATGATTTTTGTCACTTGACGGAAGGTCTCCCACCAATCTAGCAATAATGGTGGTATATCTCGGACCATGCCAAACCTGGGGACTTCGTGCCTCATTTTTGTAAAATAAATAAAGTTAGACCCTTTCCCCCTCCGGATTCGACTATTTATACATTAACGATTAGCATATCGGCATTTATTTCTCCAAATAATGCATAGATCGCGGTTGCGGTTGGGATTATGGAAACTCCAACGGACTTTGGACAAGGCTTTACTTAAAGGGTTATTATGCGGACGACATATTAACCCAGGCTAGGTTTGACCATGATGCATGTACACTTATTATCAGAGTAAGGTTTCTATAGAGGTCTAGACTGGTACCCTCAAGCGAACAACTTGAGGGGGAAAGGCACGGAACCATCGACTGCACAACTGATCAACTAGTTTTACCGCAAATAAGCCTTTCCAAATTCAAAAAGGGTGATATAGGAAGAGCGCAGACACTCATCAAGTGTTGCTATGGTATTAATTACACACGAGTGGAATATGATGTTGAGCATGATTTATGCAAAAAGAAAATAACACATTGTGAAGTATTTGCATGATGAAAAATGCTAAAATGAGGTATTTAATAATTGTAAAGGAAATTAAGAAAGAAAACAAAGAGACAAGTCAGTTTCCATAGTAAAAAGTAATAAACATGGAAGAGAAATCATAAATGAATGAAGATAGGAAAATAAATTCACATAGAGTGGGAAGGGGAAAGGGTGTGCAAGTATTAACGGAATAATAAAGACATGTTTAAAGACTAATTCACAAAACAGGTTCGTTATGGTAAGAGCCTAAAAATATCCCAAGAAGAGTAGCCATGCTGTTGCGCCCCCTTTTTCTCGCGAAATCGGGTTTCGACATTATTGGGACAACTCCTCTTGAGAGGGTAAGGAATTGGAATTGAGAGAGTCGATACCTAATGGATTAAGGTGAGTTAGGGAACCTAGAGCAGATAACTCATATTACCAGTTTACATCACCAGAGATCGGGTAAGGTCTCAAATTACCTCGATGCGAAGGTGTTAGGCACCCCTTGAGGTCCACAACGGTGGGTCCTGGCCAAACTTACATTAAGGCAATTAGTCTAAAGAAAGAAATTTGGACAAATAAGATACTCGATTTATTTTAGAACAGGAATGGGGGGGGTCCTACATTTTTTTAGCATATAGGATCACCCCGTGCAATACTTTGTAGCTCCCTCAAGTCGGGGTGCCACTCATAGTATTTAGCGCAAGGACTATCATCTTCTACTACCCGATTACTATCTTTAAGTTGTTACTTAAGCATTCTAGTCGATTCTAGTTTGTTTTCTATGCGTGAACTACCTGTCCCTTACCTATGGCCCTGGAGGTATTAAGACCTATATTTGGGATAGTTCTAGACCCAGCCTATGTTGCTCGAAAATGTAAAAAGTCTAGGCGACAAGCAAAAACAATTAGAACTTTCAGATAGCAAGCAAATATAGGCTCATATTGACCTCCACATAAAAAACAAAGGCACGCAATTGATTGACATGCTTAATTTAAAGTCTTATAGGTAGGATATCTATGTGAGAAATAAGCAAGCAGTAATTTATAGAAGCGGTTTCATTAAGGCGAATGTCAAGACCTATTGTTTGCCTCCTGATTTTATTCGGTAATATCTGGGCCTTTCAGGTTGTAAGGAATCACATTTTCGAATCCATAATTGTTATTAAGACCTATAGGCATGTTGTCTAAGTGATTAACAGTGGCGATCGTATTCAGAACCAATTAGTATAATCCTATAGGCATGATATCTATGAGTGTGCTGGTTATTATACTGTGGACATGACTTCTGGGCGTAGAACTGATTTTAGCTTTATAGACATGTTTCATAGCTTTGTATTTCCTTTTGACCCTACAGGCATGCTTTCTAATTACTGCACTGACTTAACTCCTATAGGCATGATTTCTAGGTTTGAAACTGGTTTCAGTCCTATACGCATGGTATCTATTATTGAATTAATTAAACCCTATAGGCATGGGTTCTATTAAGCAGTAATACGGGCAGAAATTGTACATATTACCAGAAAAACTATTAAGTCAAACATTAAGGTCCTATAGGCATGGTTACTAACATATGTTTGTTGGACAAGTTAATGCAACCTATAGGCAGGATTTCTAATGCAATTTTAACCCTATAGGCAGGATTTATAATGCAATTTAATCCTATAGGCAGGAATTTTAATATGCCTGCATGGTATAACACTCACATGATTTTAACAAAGATGATGTAAAACAAGATTAACAACACAAATGAAACCCTATTGGCAGGATTTCTACCCAAATTTCCCAAAGAAAATAGAGGCCCTTCCTAATTTTATTATACACCCCAGAATATAATCATTACAAACTTATTACAAACCAGAGTAATGAATAAATTACATAATAGTAATAAGATAAACTATAGGGAGCCTTTATTAGGCCCAAATAAACTTGGGAAACCAGGCCTTCAAACCAATCAACTTTGAGGTTCATTTCATAGGGACATCATAACCAAGAATGGTTGATTCACCCATAGAACATATAGAACCAGGTTTCCAGTGTGTCAAAGCTCTCAAGGGCCTCAGGGACCTAGGGCAATGCTCACACCAGAACCACATATTCAGAAGATGACTCACAAGAGATTAGTAATCAGTTCCCAGTGTGTCAGAGCTTACAGGAGTCTCACATGGACCCTGAGCAGTGCTCACACTAGGGTGGTTGAGAACCTAAGGGACTAAGAGTGGAAGTTTTAAAAGAGTGACAACAAAAGGAGGTAGGGACAGATTTTAAAACTGTGCTGAGTTCAGAAGAAACAAAGTTCAGAACACAGAATTGCATTCAGCAAAACAAGCAAGGTTTGTAAAGTACATAGTTTCAAAGAGGCCTAATTATACTAAGTGAGCATGCTGACATTTAGGACAATCATTTCTTAATCACAGAAACAATTTAGGCAAAACAGTCAGATTATCACATGACATGTTAGCAAACAAATTGACAGTGCTCATGAATTAAGTAATGATACATATCTGCAAAGTTAGGATAAGTTAACTAATTGCATGTTGATAGTATCTTAAGGAATGAAAAGTTTAAAATAGGTGCCGTATTAACAAACAATGTGCATGGACAAGTTTAAACATTAAGCCAACTTTTAAGAGGATTAATTTTATTCAAAATAACTAATCTTAAATTAATAGTATTAACTGTAGGATTAGATGAAGTCATAGAAGCATAAGGGCAGAATCATGCTCGAAATATAAACATGATGGTAGAGCAACACATATTATGAAAAACATGGAGAATAAAGTGACAGGGGATTAGGGCTTACTAGTTAAGCAGGAAAGCAAGTAACCACAATAGTAAGTCCAGAATAAAATGGCCTTGGCAGTTAAGCAGGAAGGAAAGTAACCACAACGGTAAGTCCAGAATCAAATGGCCTTGGCAGTTAAGCAGGAAGGCAAGTAACCACAACAGTAAGTCCAGAATCAGATGTCCTTGACTTTCAGCCGGCCAAGACCAGAAACAATGAGCAAAGAGAATTAGTGTAAAGAATCTAAGTTTTAATGAGGGTATTAGAGTTCGAGTCTATACTAAAGAGGAGGGGGAAAAAGGTTTAAATGGTGTTCAATTAGACAGACAAATAAGGGAAGTAATCAAACACATATAGGTAAGGAAAGAAATTAATCATAAAATCAGCTGAAGTAAAAGTTCAGTCAATTAACAGGGCATAACAACGTGTAATCAGGCGAGTAACATTTAAAATAAGAAAAATATCAATTAACAGTAAATTTCAAGGCAAATAAGGTAAAAAAAAAAAAAAGAAGGAAACATGGTATATTGAGCAGAAGTAAGGAAAGCTTTAGTCATATACGAAAAACAAAAATATTTAAAATCAGTAAGGAAGGAAAAATTTTAACCCTAATTTTTAGGTAAAACACATAAATCTGCATAAATAAAAAGACAAAGAGTCACATGCTTCGTAGAATGAACATAGACAGGAATATACTCAAAGAATACATAAGCAAACCAGATATGGTCCCAAAATAAAAGGTCTGAAACCCTAATCTTAGGTAAACCATAAAATCGATAAAAAATAAAGGTAAAGAATCAAATATTTTAGTAAAATGAACATAGACAGGAGGTTGTTCAAAAAGAAAAATCATAATCGAACCAGGTCTGAAACCCTAATTTAGGTTAAATAAAGGAAATTAACAAGAATAGGCAGATTCATGCATAATGAAGTGAATATAGACGAGATAATGCTAAAAATCAATGTTTGAACCAGTTTAGGTTCGAATCAAAGAGAATCTGAAACCCTAACCTTTAGGACTAAGTAAGAATCCACAAGAGATGCGTAAAACAACTGTACTCACAAAGAATACGGGATGAACACGGACGAAATACACAATATGTTAAGGATTTTGAAGCAGATTTGGTTCTAATCTCTCAAGATCTGCTTGCCATTTTAGGGAAGCCATTAGGAAATACCAAAATTAGGTAGCCAGTAAGGAGATTGGACCAAATAAGGTTAGGAATCATAGATTAATTCCATTCCTAGGGTTAGAATCAGGGAGATATTGAGTGACGGCGCTAGGGTTTTGAGATGAGAAGAAGAACAGAGAGTTTGAGGGCGGCGGAGTGGGTGAAATGGGTAAGAGTTAGACGGGTAGGTTATAATTAAAAAGGGGTGGAGTGGTACGAGTCGTTGATCTTCAGAGATCAAGGGTTGTGATTTAAAAAGGTTGGATCAGGTGTTTTGGAAGGGTATAGGTCTGGGTTAATGGGTATTTGGGTATTGGGTATTGGGGTATTGGGCTGGTGCATTGAGCTGAGGTAATTGGGTAGTGTATAGGTCCTAAATTGGATTTTTAGGGGCTATATTTTAAATACCCAATTTAATAAATAAATAATTTATAAAAAATAAATAATAAATAGAAAAAATATCACTTGTGCATGAAAATAATTTAAAACAATTACTTAACATTATAAAAATATAAAAAGTCATTTTCTTGTATAAATAATGTAATTATGCATATATATGGGCTATTATTGCAAAATATACAATTTTAGCCTAAGGGTGCAAAAATACAATTATAATAAATATATAAAAAATATTTAAAGCTTAATACGGATATAGATGATCAAAATTAAATGATAAATCATCATAAAATTTATTTGAGATGTAATTAATAATTACTTCTATAATAAAATGCAGGACTAAATTGATTAAAAGCTTTTTTTAAAATTATAGAAAATTATGAAAAAATACATGATGATGCTCATGAACTAATTTGAAGGTATATATGTATTTTTGAGAAATATGAGGAAAAATTGAGTATCAACACCGTTCCTTAGTCCCAAAGTAAATATGCAGTACAGGGGGATCTCCCGAAATACCGTTCAGTAGTCTCAAAGTAAATATGCAGCCAAACAATAGAATTCAATAGTTACGGCGCAAAATCTTACAATTAATCCTAAGTACAAGTTAAGGAAAAGCAGGTAAAACCACTAAACATGTTGCACGTAATTCAAGTAAACAGTTAAGGCAAGTAGGTCTAACAGTATATTATACATGCTAATAAGTTCAAATAAGAGGAAAGACAGGTTACTATTTAGTGAAAATCAGGTTTTTAGTACAATTAGCCCGTGTATGTACTCATCACCTTAAGTACACGACGCTCATATATCAAAAAAATATCAATCCTAAGGGGAGTTCCCCCACACAAGGTTAGGCAAGCCACTTACCTCGAACCAAGCTCAAATAAATCCGAAATAATGCTCTTTCCATGAATATCCGGCTCTAAATGGCCCAAATCTAGCCAAAACCAATTACATAACTTAAATAAAACTACAAGAAACTAATCTAGCAAACAGAATCAAAATTAAATCAAGAAATTGGAAACTCGCTCAAAAAACCTCCCCGGGCCCACGTCTCAAAATCGAGTAAAAATCATAAATTATGAACACACAATCACTCACGAGTTCAATCGTACCAAAATTATCCAAATCTGATGTCAAAATCCCAATCAAAACTCAAAATCTTAGTTGAAGAACTTCTTTCCATTTTTCCCAATTTGTCACCCCAAATCCAAAATTAAATAATAAAATTAAGGATAAATTAGTGAGATATAACAAAAATCAAGTGTAGAATCATTACCCAATTGATATGTCTGAAAATCCCTCAAAGTCTCGTCCAATTCCGAGCTCCCAAACTCAAGTTTTGATAAAAATGGCCAAACCCTCGATTTTGAAATGTTTAATACTGCCTAGTGATTCCTTTATCGTGATTGCGAAAATAGCCTCGCGATCGCGAAGAATAACTTCGCTTCCTCCGAATTTCACCCTACGCGAACGTGTAACACCACACACGAACGTGATGCACTAACTGCTCACACCTACGCGATCGCGATTGTCCGCTCGCGACCGCGAAGAGTAACACTTAAACTCCACTGCTGCCTCACTTCTTCTTCGCGAACGCGGCCCAGCCCACGCGTTTGTGATGCACAGCCTGATAACCTAACGCGATAGCGTCTTCATCTTCACGAACGCAAAGAGAAACTTTAGGTGATCTCTCAGATGACCTATGCGATCGCGAGAGCTCCCTCGTGAACGCGATGAAGAAAAATGTCTGCAACAAACACCAGAAAATCTGCCAACTCCCAAAGTCCAAAAATGATTTGTTGAGCATCCAAAACACACCCGAGGCCCCCCAGACCTCAACCAAACATACCAACCAATCCTAAAACACCATACGAACTTAGTCGAGCCTCCAAACCACTTCAAAAAACATCAAAAACACGAATTACACACGGATTCAAGTCTAATAAACTTTGAAATTTCTAAATTCTACAAACAATGTCGAAACATATCAAATCACGTCCGAATGACCTCAAATTTTACAGATAAGTCAAAAATGACACTCCGAACCTACTCCAATTTCCAAAATTCTATTCCGAACCCGATATCAAAATTTCCACTGCCTACCAAAATTCCAACTTTCGCCAATTTAAGCCTAATTCTACTACGGACCTCCAAATCACATTCCGGACGCGCTCCTAAGTCCAAAATCACCTAACAGAGATAAAGGAACCATAAAAATTCAAAGTCAAGGTCGTTTACACACAAGTCGACATCCGATCGACTTTTCCAACTTAAGCTTCCAATTAAGAGACTAAGTGTCTCACTTCACTCCGAAAACCAAAAAGAACCCTCCCGGCAAGATATAATAGCTGAAAAAGATACGGGGGAAGTAGTTAATAAGGTATCGGGGCTCTAACTCTCAAAATGACCGGACTAGTCATTACAATTAAGCAAAACTACCATTAACCACCACCTCTAGTTGGCATTCACAAGCACCTTCGTTAATCATTACCACCAACAACTATCATTGTATTGGTAAAAAAGAGTTTCACATGTAAGCCATTTTTTGACAACTCAGCCAGTCACGTGGACACAGGAAAATATGACAGCTGGATGTGATTCTTTGAAGAGGTATGGAACAAAGAGGCACGATTCAGTAAACCCTCGAGCTTATCAGCCATGGGAAACTCAACCTAATAAAAACAGGGAAGAGGCACGGTCAGAATGAATCTAGACAAAGCTACGAGCAGATTCAAATACCCACAATTGATTACTCGAACGTTATGTAACCGTACCCCAATTACCGTTATCCTTTGTAACGCCTCATTAATGTCATAATTAGTCATTAATGAGCAACCATAGCAAGAGTCGTACATTATAGGAATCTTATATAGGGAGGGGAATACAACTTGTAAAGGCATCTGATTCTCGAATATAATTGACTTCGCTTTTCTATATTTCTGCAATATTGTATGTTATTCATTTTTATCCATTTCCTTGATTATCAGTAACCCGTAGTCATCTTAAAAATAAGCTTTAGTCAAAGGGTCTAATTATTTGGTTAAACAAATTGGTTCCGTTACCCAGAATCTGATAATATTTGTTTGCTTTTCAAGTGATATCCTCTAAACTATGTCAAACTCCAACGACAACAATTAGCAAAGGAGTGGAACCCCAGTTCCATCACCTTCAGGAACCCCACGTGGTTCAAGGGAACAATCCCTAGAAAGATCCAATAACAACAATGGTGATAATGATCAAATTGTGGAACAAGATTGTGTAAAGCAAATGATACAGAGTACGTGAGCCAAGCTTTGCAAGAATTTGCAATAGGATTACCGGCAGCATTACCTACACCACCGACGCCACCTCCCAATAACATCATCACCATGGAAAATCCTCAATCTGGGTTGGCAAACTCAGGAAGAGGAGATACTCCTAATGAATCTCTCGAAACGAGACCAGGTATATCTAATAACTCAGAATTACAAATTTACTGCTAACCATGCAGAAACAGATGAAGGAACAGAACGATTGCATCGAAAAAATTCCTGGAGTACCACCTATCATCTAAGGCATTGATGTTTATAGGTATTCTTAACAACCTTGGAAGCCAAGTGCGGCACCCTTGCCTATACCCAAGAAGTTTAAAATGCCTGACGTTCCCAAATATGATGGAACAACTGACCCACGTGACCATGTGACTGCTTTCACTACTGGGGTAAAAGGCAACGACTTAACAAAACAAGAGATTGAATCAGTCCTTGTCAAAAAATTTGGGGAAACACTTACCAAAGGGGCCCTAACCTGGTATTCTCTTCTCCCTGAAAATTCTATTAACTCTTTGGCTGAGCTTGCAGATTGTTTATAAAAGCACACTCTGGTGCACAAGAAGTTGAGAAATGAATGGAAGACATATTCAAAATAAAACAAGGAGACAC
>ML406902.1:0-43803 GCA_005239525.1 Nicotiana knightiana | reverse complement strand
AGGTTTCAACAAGAAAGAATGCAGTTACCCAGGGTGCCTGATAATTGGGCAGCCATGGCATTTTGCAAGCAAACTAAATGATAAAAGCTTAGAAGCCACGAGATGACTTAAGGAAAGTCTAAGAGAATTCCCCGCTACAACGTGGAACGATGTATATAACAGGTATAGTACTAAACTCAGAATAGAAGAAGATAGCATTGCTCGTTCAAGAGATGAAGATCATTCCATATCCAAACGTCCTGAATCAGATAGAAGATCAGGTAAAAATAGGTACTATCCTTACTTAGGACCCTCGGGACGCAATATTCTCCCCACGTTCGAAAACACTAGGTCAGACTATAGACCACAAGGAAGAGACGTAGTCTCATCCTCGTCTAGATCCAGAAAAGATCGAGATGAACGACCTAGAGGTAGTACTCAAATTGGGGATCATACCTTTAATGTAAGTACTACTGAACTTGTCTCAATATTGAGGAACATGGGAGACAAGGTTAAGTGGCCCAAAGAGATGCGGTCAAATCCAAGTAGAAGGAACCCAGATCACTGGTGTGAATTCCACAACGATCATGGGCACAAAACTGCGGATTGCAGATTTTTTTCAAGGTGAAGTAGAAAATTTATTGAAACAGGGCTATTTAACTAACAGAATTGTTTAGTGATAACGGTAAACATGCATATATGAGGAACAGACAGGAGCCCCCAAATCCTCCTTCTCCAAAACGAACCGTCACCGTGATACACGTAGGTGAAGAAGTAAATGGAGTTATCTACAAAACAACCACAAAGTTCACAATTACACATGGCAAACGGGCTCGTGAAAATATTGAAGAAGGCGATATAACCTTCGATGATGCAGATATCGGTGGATTAATGCTTCCGCACAATGATTCTATGGTAATATCTTTACTTATTCATGACACTAACGTAAAAAAGAGTGTTGATTGATCCAGGCAGTTCAGCCAAAATCATTTTGCTAAGAGTCGTGGAAGAAATGCTACTGGGGAGTCAAATAATCCCAAGGGCACGAGCCATATCAGGGTTTGATAACTCTACGGTTATAACAAAAAGAAAAATTGAGCTTAGCACTTATGCTGAGGGGGTGATCAAAAGTACCAGGTTCCAAGTCATCGATACTAACATGGCTTATAACGTGATCGTGGGAAGGCCATGGAGCCACGACATAAAAGCGATACCCTCCGTGTTGCATCAGGTAATTAAATTCCCCTCTGAATTGGGGATTCAAAAAATCAAAGGCGATCAGCAGTTCACAAGAAATATAAACTTTGTGGTACACTACAACAAGAAAATAGAGGTGGAAGAATTACGAGATAAGGGAATCTCCCAAGCAGGTAACGCCGCCCAAACAGGCATGGAAGAAATTACTACCCAAATAGGTACGGAAGGTATTATTGTTGAAATAGGTATGAAAGAAAATACTTACGAGAAGGAGAATCAAGTTACCATGGAAGGTGTACTATACCACACAGATGCAAATTCCAGACCGGACGTCATTCATGAACCGGAGGAAGATGAGCACATCAAAACAACTACAGAGGAGCTCGAAGTTGTTCCATTATCTGAACAAAATCCTGAGCAGAAAATGTATATAGGCACGAGGCTATGCCCCTNTTGATGCCACAACAGGTCATGAATTATTGAGCTTCTTAGATGCATATTCTGGTTATAATCAGATCAAAATGAATCCCTTAGATGAGGAAAAAACTTCCTTCATTACAAACAGGGGACTTATTATTATAAAGTTATGCCATTTGGCTTGAAAAATGCTGGAGCCACCTATAAAAGGTTAGTGACTAAAATGTTCCAAGAACATCTTGGAAAGACGATGGAAATCTATATTGATGACATGTTGGTAAAATTAACACAAGCACAAGACCATTCTAGCATCTCTCTACTGCTTTTGATATTTTACGCAGGTATAATATGAAGATAAATCCAGAGAAATGTGCTTTTGGAGTGCAATCAGGTAAATTTTTAGGTTTCTTGTATCAAACAGAGGAATAGAGGTAAATCCCGCTCAAATTAAAGATATAGAGAAAATACATGATATTTTAACAAATAAAAAGGAAGTTCAAAGACTAACAGGGAGAATAGCAGCTTTAGGAAGGTTCATTTCTAAGTCTTCCGAAAAAAATTTTAAATTCTTCTCAAAAAGCAGAATCAGTTCGAATGGACTGAAGAATGTCAGCAAGTCCTCAAGAATATGAATAATTATCTATTGAAACCACCACTGCTTTCAAGGCAAAAGAAGGGGAGAGATTGTACATCTACCTGGCTGTCTCAGAAATTGCTGTAAGTGTAGTATTGGTAAGAGAAGAAAAAGGTAAACAATCACCTATCTATTATGTAAGTAAAACTTTGCTAGATGCTGAGACTAGATATCCACATCTGGAAAAGTTAGCCTTAGCTTTAATAATGGCATCTAGAAAATTACGACCATATTTTCAATGCCACCCAATCACCGTTGTGACCTCATATCCTTTAAGAAATATTCTGCATAAACAGGAATTGTCAGGAAGATTAGCCAAGTGGGCCATAGAATTAAGTGAGCATGAAATAATCTATCAGCTTAGGACTGCAATTAAGTCTCAAATACCAGCTGATTTTATTGCTGAGTTTAGTCATAGCATTATACCTGAAGTAGAAAAAGAGTTACAACTCATTAATGGTGCTAATCCAGGCCTTTGGACCTTGTTCACCGATGGTTCTTCCAATATAAAAGGTGCAGGCTTAGTCATAGTATTAATATCACCCACGAGTGAAAAGACACGGCAANTCAAATATAAAAGGTGTCGGCTTAGGCATAGTCTTAATATCACCCACGAGTGAAAAGACACGGCAAGCTATCAAGTGTTATCCTATAACTAACAATGAAGCAAAGTATTAAGTTGTTATTGCAGGGCTTGAACTTGCACGGGAGCTCTCAATCGAGCAAATTGTGATCAACAGTGACTCCCAACTGGTAGTAAATCAGATACAGGGGACTTACATCGCTCTAGAGACTAGAATGCAACAGTATCTTGAAAAAGCATAAGAGCTCGTGCGACAATTCAAAAAATGGAAGGTAGTGCAAATACCTAGAAAGGAAAATGTAGAAGAAGATGTATTAACTAACCTCACAGCAGTCACGGAAGTAACGAAAAAAGACAATAAAATTGTCGTTCAACTATTTCATTCAATAATAGACCAGGACAGGAATGAGGTAACTTTCAACAACCTAACCTGGGACTGGAGAAATGAAATACTTAACTTTTTTGCAGAATGGCACCGTACCTGAAGACATGAAAGCAGCTCAAGCACTTCGCCGCAAAGCTGCACGGTACTGCCTTATTCGCAACTCACTTTATCGCAAGATGTTCGGAGGACCCCTAGCTAAATGCCTCGGACCTAACCAAACAAAATTTGTGATGAAAGAAGTCCACGAAGAAAACTGTGGAAATCACTCAGAGGACAGATACTTAGTGAAAACACTAATCAGAGTTGGATACTATTGGCCTAAGATGGAAGAAGAAGCCGAGAACTTCGTATCCAAATGTGATAGATGCCAAAGGTTTGCCAATAACATGCATCAACCAGCGGAATTATTGCATCCAATAATATCCCCATGGCCATTCATGAAATGGGGCATGGACATAGTGGGACCTCTTCCCACAACTAAAGGACAGGTACGGTTTTTACTCGTGCTGACCGACTATTTTACAAAATGGGTAGAGGCAGAAGCGTTCAAACAAGTGCGAGAAAAGGAAGTTAAAAGCTTCTTATGGTGAAACATAATATGCCGCTTTGGAATACCAAAGGAAATCGTGTGTGATAATGTCCCACAATTCATAGGCTCGCAAATCACAGAATTCTTCGAAAGTCAGCAAATCAAGCGGATCACTTCAACGCCGTACCACCCCATGGCTAATGGTCAAGTTGAGTCAACAAATAAGGTCATCATCAATAATTTAAAGAAGCGGCTGGATAAACCCAAAGGAAACTGGCCTGATGACTTACCAGTGGTACTATGGGCATACAGAACAAATTCAAAAATAGCCACGGGAGAAACTCCGTTCGCACTTGTTTATGGCTCAGAAGCCTTAATACCTGTGGAGATTGGCGAACCAAGCATAAGGTTCTCAAAAGACATGGAGGGAGAAAACGATGACGAATTGAGGACCAACCTGGACCTGCTCGAAACACGGAGAGAAGCAGCATTGATATGGATGGCAGCTCAAAAACAAATCATAGAGCGTTATTAACCGTAAAGCTCATCTCAGGTACTTCAAGATTAGGGACTTCGTCCTAAAAAAAAGTATTTCAATCAACGAAAGAAGCAGGTGCAGTAAAGCTAAATCCAAACTAGGTAGGACCTTACAAAATTCGAGGCATAGCTACGAAAGGCGCCTATGAGTTGGAAGCTATGGACGGTAGAGTTCTACCAACAAGCTAAAACGCCATCCACCTAAGGAAAGTTATGACGACCCGGCCGGTCGTATTAAGAATTAACGCCACGATACCCTATTAACTATTTTTCCCAAGTCCAGTTCTGCTAAATTGAATCACTGGGACGTTCAGTTTTGAGTTTCAGAGAGTTTTGGGACACTTAGTCCTTAAATGAGAGCTTAGGTGTTGGAAAGTTGCCCGTAGTCGGAACAGTGTGAAGAAGGCTTTAGAATGGAAATCTGATGGTTCTGTTAGCTCCGTTAGGTGATTTCGGGGTTGGGAGCGTGTTCGGAATGCATTTTGGAAGTCCGTAGCTCATTTAGGCTTAAAATGCCGAAGTTTGAATTTTTGAAGTTCCCAGTCCGATAGTGAGTTTTTGATTCGAGGGTCGGAATGGAATTCCGGAAGTTTCAGTAGTTCCGTCATGTCATTTGGGATGTGTTTGCAAAATTTGAGGTCATTCGGATGAGTTTAGACGTGTTTCAACGTCGGATGTGAATTCTAGAACTTTCCTAAGTTCCTAGGCTTGAACCTATGCATAATCGATGTTTTTGATGTTATGAGACGTGTTTTTAAGGCTCGACCTAGTTCGAATAAGGTATTAGAGTCGGTTGGTGGTTTTGTTTGAGGTCCCGGGGGCCTCGGGGTTGTTTCGGATGCTTAACGGGAGAAATTATGACTTATCAAATGGCTGAACCAGACCTCTTCTGGTGTTTTCACACCTGCGAAGGTTTTCCCGTAGGTGCAGAATCGTAGGAGCGGTAGGGTTGATCGCAGGTGCAATGGAGGGGGATTTGGCCAGTGGTCACAGGTGCGACCTGAGTTCTGCAGGTGCGGAACCGCAGACGCGACCAAACAACCGCAGGTGCGGTCCTAGTGGGCTTAAGTGAATTCTGCACCTGCGATGCTTTTTCCGCAGGTGCGGTGATCTGGACCGCAGGTACGAGATCCCTGTGTGTTTATTTCCAAAAATCCAAGGGTTTATTTCATAAGTCTAAAAATCGTTTGAGAGCTCGAGAATTGGCGATTTTCAGTGGGTTTTGAAGAGAATGATCATAGGTAACGTTTTCTAATCCTAATTCATTGTTAGACCATTAATCCTCGTTGTTCTCTTTAGTTTAATTATCAAAAATGGGGTAAAAACCATGGGAAATTGATGAAACTTCCCCAAACCGAAATTCTGAAAATTTAAGGGGTTTTTGGCATCGGATTTCGATTGTTTCTGGTCGAGTGAGTTCGTGAGTGAATGGGTGTCCGGAAAATATAACTTTTACCCGATTTCAAGACATGGGCCTGAGGGACATTTTGGTCATTTTACCTAATTTCACACCTTAGCTTTGAATTTAATAGTAGAATCAGTTGCTTGAGATGTTATTTATGATATGTAATTGAATTGTATAGATTTCGGCCATTTGGAGTCGGATACTCGTGGCAAACATGTGGTTTCGAGTTGATTTTGAGCCGGTTCGAGGTAAGTGGCTTGTCTAACCTTGTGTGGAGGACCCTTCCCCTTAGGATGTGACATTTGGTAATTGAATGCCTTGTACGTGAGGTGACGAGCGCATACTTGTGCTAATTGTTAGAAATCCAGTTTTACTTTAAATATTTAGACTAAGTTTCTTTCTTGCCTGTTTTATTCTATGTTGCAATTATAGTCTATGTTAGCTTAGAAAAGCATGCCTAGTTGCCCTAAATTTCCTAATTGCTTAAGTTGCTTTAATTGTACTACGTGAAGCATGTTATGCTAGAACTACTTGTTGCCTTGTATTTTTGCACTCTATTTCTAAATATCTTCTTGTTGTGGCTACGTATTTACTTTGGGACTACAGGACGGTATCCCGAGAGATCCCCCTGCATATTTACTTTGGGACTACGGGACGGTATCCCGGGAGATCCTCCTACACATATACTTTGGGACTACGGGACGGTATCCCGGGAGATCCCCCTGCATATTTACTTTGGGACTACGGGTTCGATTCTCGATAGATCCCCCTGCACATATGAGGGACTACGGGACGGTATCCCCGGAGATCCTTCAGATATACATATGATGGACTACGGGACGGTATCCCGGGAGATCCACTAGACAGTCGAGAAAAGGACTACAGGACGGTATCCTGGGTGATCCTCATTGTTACCATTGTTATTGAGTTGTTCATATTCCGTGTTTACTCTGTTCTTGTGTTTTGTTATTGCCGTGTTGACCTGTCTTATTTCACTACTGTACTCATTATTACTGTTTGTCTTTATACTGTAAATTCCTATTATATTGTTTAACCTCAGTAGGGCCCTGACCTTCCTCGTCACTACCCGACCGAGGTTAGTCTTGGCACTTACTGAGTACCGTTGTGGTGTACTCATGCCCCTTCTGTGCATGTTTTTGATGTGCAGATCCAGTACCTCCACCCAGGCACACTATGCCCGAGGTTGAGAGATCTAGCAGAGACTTCGAGGTATATCTGTCGCGTCCGCAGACCAGGAGTCTCTATCTTATTCCAGCTTTAGTGGACAGCTTTTTCTTCCTTACAGTTGTTTAGACATTCTGGAGTTAGAGCAATGTATTATATTTCTATTAGCCTGTGTTTCCTGTGAGTTTCCGGGTTTTGGGGTGATATTGTAGACTTCCGCATTATTTTTGACTTCAATATGCCGAGCGGCATTTATATACAGTCTTTCTTTTAGATTCTTCAATTTTTACTTAATTATTTCGCAAGTTATGTTGTTTTTCCGCATTGTTAGGCTTACCTAGTTATAAGGACTAGGTGCCATCACGACATGTTCACGGAGGGTGAACTGGGGTCGTGACAAGTTGGTATCATAGCTCTGGGTTCATAGGAGTCACGGAAAACAGGCCGGTTTATTAGAGTCTCGTTGATCGGTACGGAGACGTCTGTACTTATCTACGAGAGGCTATGTAAATGTTTAGGAAAAATCTTCACTTCATTGATTTCCTTGTCGTGCAATAATTTTGACATCAATTCTAAACCTCTATCTTCTATTCTCTCACAGAAGGTGAGGACACGTGCTACTCGGGACCATCAGGCACCCGTGCCCCCTACTACAGCCGTTAGAGGCCGAGGACGCGCACGTGGTGCAGCGAGAGCACCTGCGCGAGCTGCCGCCGAGGTACCACCAGTAGATCTAGCCGAAGTCCAGGAACTTGACACGCCTACTGCCACTACCACTCCAGCCCTTCAGGAGACGTTAGCTCAGTTTATGTCTATATACACCACTCTGGCTCAGGCAGGGTTGCTTCCCGTTGCTGCAGCCACATCCCAAGCCGGGGGAGGAGCACAAACTCCTGCCGCCCGCACTCCTGAGCAGCAAGTGCATGTGGAGCAGGTCCCAGAGATCATTCCTGTGCCGCCTGTAGTGCTAGTTCAGCACGAGGAAGGGTCAGCTGCTTCAGAGGACGAGGAGCGGAGACTTGAGAGGTTCAAGAAGTATGACCCTCCGGTATTTAGTGGACTAGCATCAGACGATGCCTTGGAGTTTCTAGAGGAGTGCCACCGTATTCTTCGCACTAGGGGCATATCCGGATCTAGTAGGGTTTCCTTTACTACCTTCCAGCTTCACGGGGCCGCCTATGATTGGTGGAGCACCTATGAGTTAGACAGTCCAGACGACGCTGCTTCACTGACCTGGACCCAGTTCTCAGATATGTTCCTGAGAGAGTTTGTTCCTCAGAGCCTCAGGGATGCATGGCGTGCAAAGTTTGAGCATTTGCGCCAGGGTGCTATGACAGTTTCAGAGTATGCTATCTGTTACACCAGATTGGCTAGGCATGCACCGGCTTTGGTTGCTACTGTCCACGAGTGGGTTCGCCGGTTCATCGAGGGTCTTATCCCACCCATCAGATCTAGCATGGCTCGAGATTTGGAGATGGACATTCCTTATCAGTAGGTACTGAGCATTGGTAGAAGGATCGAGGGTATGCTCGCTAGGGAGCGAGAGGAGAGAGAGGCCAAGAGGTCTCGAGAGTCGGGCCACTACTCTGGTGCCTGTACCCCAGTAGCAGGTCGACATGGAAGGGGTTATATGGTCCGCCCCGTTCATTCAGCTCTTCCAGCAGCCAGCGGTACCCCCAGCTCCACCCAGGCCTCAGGAACCTTACTATGCACCTCTAGTTTCTAGTGCGCCTCCTGCGCGGGGTGCTTTCAGAGGTCAGTCTAGCAGACCTGGCCCTAGCCAGTCACAGCCACCACGTCCTCCCAGAGCTTGTTTCGAGTGTGGTGATACACGCCATCTTGTTAGGTACTTCCCCAGACTTAGTAGGGGTGCATCTTCACAGACTTTTCAGCCACAGCGTGCTCAGCAGAGTTCTCAGGCCATGATCACAGCTCCAGCTGCTACCCCATCTGCCCAGCCAGCTAGGGGCGGAGGTCGGGGAGGTAGAGGTGGCCCTCGAGGGGGAGGCCAGGCCAGATATTATCCTATTCCTGCTCGTACCGAGGTTGTTGCCTCTGATTCTATCATTACAGGTATTATACTAGTTTGTCACAGAGATGCATCTGTTTTATTCGATCCAGGCTCCATGTATTCTTATGTGTCTTCTTATTTTGCTCTGCATTTGGGTATAGCCCGAGATTCTTTGAGTTCTCCTGTTTATGTTTCTATTCTTGTGGGAGATTCTCATGTTGTGGACCGTGTTTATCGGTTGTGTTTGGTTACTATTCGTGGTTTTGAGACCAGTGCAAATTTATTGTTACTCGATATGGTGGATTTTGATATTATCTTGGGCATGGACTGGTTGTCTCCCCATTATGCTATTCTTGATTGTCACGCCAAGACCGTGACGCTGGCTATGCCAGGTATTCCGCGTGTTGAGTGGAGTGGTACCTTAGATCACACTCCCAGTAGAGCTATCTCTTTCCTTAAAGCTCAGTGTATGGTTGAGAAGGGGTGTGCCGCGTATTTAGCTTATGTAAGAGATGTCAGTGTTGATACCCCTTCTGTTGATTCAGTTCCAGTGGCATGGTATTATTCTGATGTGTTTCCAGCTGATCTTCCAGGCATGCTTCCCGATAGAGACATTGATTTTGGCATTGATTTGTTGACGGGCACTCAGCCCATTTCCATTCCTCCGTACCATATGGCTCCTCCTGAGTTGAAGGAGTTGAAGGATCAGTTGCAAGAACTCCTTGATAAGGATTTTATTCGACCTAGTGTTTCACCTTGGGGTGCTCCTGTCTTGTTTGTGAAGAAAAAGGATGGTTCTATGCGCATGTGTATTGATTATCGCCAGTTGAACAGGATTACAGTGAAGAACCGTTATCCCTTGCCTCGTAGTGATGATCTATTTTACCAGCTTCAGGGTGCACAGGTATTTTCTGAGATTGATTTGCTCTTAGGGTACCATCAGTTGAAGATTCGGGAGTCGGATATCCCGAAGACTGCCTTCAGGACTCGGTATGGCCATTACGAGTTTCTAGTTATGTCATTCGAGCTGACTAATGCCCCCGCAGCATTTATGCATTTGATGCACAGTGTGTTCAGGCCATATCTCGACCCGTTCGTCATTGTTTTCATAGATGATATTCTTGTTTACTCCCGAATTCAGGAAGATCATGAGCAGCACCTGAGGACAGTGCTTCAGACCCTGAGAGAGAAGAAGTTGTATGCAAAGTTCTCAAAATGTGAGTTTTGGTTGAGTTATGTGGAATTCTTAGGCCACGTAGTATCGAGTGAGGGCATTCGGGTGGATCCAAAGAAGGTAGAGGCCGTGCAGAGTTGGCCCAGACCGTCCTCAGTTACAGAGATTCGCAGTTTCCTTAGCTTGGCAGGTTACTACCGTCGTTTTGTGGAGGGATTTTCATCGATTGCAACCCCTATGACTCGATTGACCCAGAAGGGTGCTCCATTTCTGTCATGACCCCAATTCGCCCTCCGTGAACATGTCGTGATGGAACCTAGTCCCTATAACTAGGTAACTAGCACTGCGGAATATCAACATAACTTGCGAAATAATTAAGTAAAAAAAACTGAACAATCTAAAATAAGGACTATAAATAAATGCCGCTTGGCATATACGTCCCAAAATATTACGGAAGTCTACAATATCACCCCAAAACCCGAAAACTCACGGGAACCACAGGTTAATAGAATATAATACACTGCTCTAACCCCAGAATGTCTATACAACTGTAAGGAAGGATAAACATTTCACAAAAGCTGGAATAAGATAGAGACTCCTGGTCTCCGGACGCGGCAGATGTACCTCGAAGTGTCTGTTATATCTCTCAACCTCGGGGGTATTGCACCTGAGTGGAGGTACCTGGATGTGTACATGAAAAACATGCGCAGGAAAGGGCATGAGTACACCACCGCGGTACTCAGTAAGTGCCAAGCCTAACCTCAGTCGGGTAGTGACGAGGAAGGTCAGGGCCCTACTGAGGCTAAACAATATAATAGGAATTTACAATATGAAAACAGACAATAATAATGAATACAGCAGTGAAGTAAGTCAGGTCAAACAAGGCAATAAGAAAACACAAGAACGGAGTAAACACGGAGTACGAACAGCTCAATAACAATGGTGACAATGAGGATCTCCCAGGATACCGTCATGTAGTCCTTTTCTCAATTGTCTAGTGGATCTCCTGGGATACCGTCCCGTATTCCATCATATATATAACCGAAGGATCATCATCTGTGCAGGTGGATCTCCCGGGATAACTTCTCGTAGTCCCAAAGTAAATATGCAGGGGGATCTCCCAGGATAACGTCTCGTAGTCCCAAAGTAAATATGTAGGGGGATCTCCCAGGATAACGTCCCGTAGTCCCAAAGTAAATATACAGGGGGATCTCCCAGGATAACGTCCCGTAGTCCCAAAGTAAATATGCAGGGGTATCTCCCAGGATAACGTCCCGTAGTCCCAAAGTAAATATGCAGGGGGATCTCCAAGATTACGTCCCGTAGTCCCAAAGTAAATATGCAGGGGGATCTCCCGAGATAACGTCCCATAGTCCCAAAGTAAATACACAGGCACAACAAGAAGACGTTAAGAGTTAGAGTGCAAGAATACAAGGCAACAAGTAATTCTAGTCTAACACGCTTCACGTAGTGCAATTAAGGCAATTTAAGCAAATAGGCAATTCAGGGAAACTAGGCATGATTTTCTAAGCTAACATAGACTATAGTTGCAATTAGAATAAACAGGTAGGAAAGAAACTCGGGCTAAATATTTAAAGTAAAATCGGATTTTCAACAATTAGCACAAGTACGCGCTCGTCACCTCACACACAAGGCATTCAATTACCAAATATCACATCCTAAGGGGTAAGGTCCCACACACAAGGTTAGACAAGCCACTTACCTCGAACCGGCTCAAATCAACTCGATACCACACGTTTGCCACAAGTATCCGACTCCAAATGGCCCAAATCTATTCAAATAAATTTCATACCGTAAATAACATCTCATGCAAATGATTCTACTATTCAATTCAAGGATACGGTGCAAAATTAGGTGAAATGACCAAAACGCCCCTCAAGTCAGCATCTCGGATTCAGATAAATTTTACATTTTCAGGACCCTCGTACTCTCACGAGTCCAGCCATATAAAAATCTCTCTAATCAGAGGTCAATCACCCACTCAACCCAATTTTGGAAAAAACCTAAGTTCTACCTAAATCACCCAATTTCACCCATGGAAATCTTTGATTTTAAGTTGAAAACATTTTAAATGATGTTAATAATTGAAAGAATTGAGTAAAAACCAACTTACAAATGATTTGGAAGGAGTCTTGTTCTTGGAAAAATCGCCTAATAGTGTTTGATTTTGAGAAAATATGAAATATGAAGTAAAAATTCAGTTTTGTACAGTGCAGGCTACTGGTTGGCATCGCAAATGCGAACAGGGGTTCGAAATTGCGAACACCCCTGACATGGTAATTGCGAACTATAGTTCGCATTTGCGAACACTGAGCAGAAGGGGGGGACTTCGAATTTGCAAACATCTTGGTCGAATTTGCGATCAGGACTGCCCAGGTAAAACTTCGCATTTGCGAACCTCTTGGTCGCATTTGCGATCATGCCTGCCCAGCCACACCTTCGTATTTCCGATGCTAGCTTCGCAAATGTGAAGCCTACAGATCAGCCATAACAGCAGTTTCCAAGTCCAAAAAATGAAGTTTGTGGCCTATCCAAAACTCACCCGAGCCCTCGGGGCTCCAAACCAAATATACACACTACCTCGAAAACATCCTATGAACTTATCCGTGTGATCAAATTACCAAAATAACATCATATACGTCGAATTAAGCCTCAAAATCCATGAATTCTCTCAAATTTCATAAAACGTCAAATTTTCCATTATAAGTCCGGAACACGTCAAACGACATCCGATTTCAACCAAACTTTACAGAAAGTGCTTAAACCATATATCAGACCTGTACCGGGCGCCGGAACCAAAATACGGGCCCGATACCATTACTTTCTAATCAGATTTCATTTTCAATTTCCTTAAATATTTTCAGAAAACAATTTTACTTAAAAATTCATCTCTCGGGCTTGGGACCTCGGAATTCGATTCCGGTTATACGCACAAGTCCCATATTTTCCTACGGACCCTCCGGGTCTGTCAAATCACGGGTTCGTGTCCGTTTACCCAAAATGTTGACCGAAGTCAAATTTATTCATTATTTTAATATCAAATCTTGGGATTTTTCACAAAATCTCATATTTAAGTTGTCCGGCTACGCGCCCGGACTGCACACACAAATCAAGGAAATTACAATGAGGTTTTCAAGGCCCCGGGAGCATGGAACGGGCAATAAAATAGGTGATGACCCTTTGGATCGTCACATTCTCCACCTCTAAAACAACCATTCGTCCTCGAACGGACCGAAGAAGAAAGTACCTGAGTCGGAAAATAAATGAGGGTAACGGCTCCGCATATCGGACTCGGACTCCCAGGTCGATGCCTTAGGAGCCTGACCTCTCCACTGAACACGAACAGAAGGGAAACTCTTGGATCTCAACTGACGAACCTGCCGGTCTAGAATAGTTACCGGCTCATCCTCATAAGATAAGTCCTTGTCCAACTGGATAGTGCTGAAGTCTAACACGTGGGCCGGATCGCCGTGATACCTCTGAAGCACGGACACATGAAAATCTGGATGTACAGCTGATAAGCTAGGTGGCAATGCAAGTCTATAAGCCACCTCTCCCACTCGATCAAGAATCTCAAACGGACCAATGAACCTAGGGCTAAGCTTTCCCTTCTTCCCAAATCTCATCACGCCCTTCATAGGCGACACTCGGAGCAATACTTGCTCACCAACCATGAAAGCCACATCTCGAACCTTGCGATCTGCATAACTCTTTTGCCTGGACTGAGCTATACGAAGCCTATCCTAAATGATCCTGACCTTGTCCAAGGCCTCCTGAACCAAATCTGTACCCAACAACCGAGCCTCTCCCGCTCAAACCACCCAACTGGAGATCGACACCGCCTACCATGTAAAGCCTTATATGGCGCCATCTGAATTATAGATTGATAACTGTTGTTGTAAGCAAACCCCGCCAATAGAAATAACTGATCCCAAGACCCTCCAAACTCAATCACACACGCACGGAGCATATCCTCAAGAATCTGAATAGTGTGCCCGGACTGTCCGTCCGTCTGGGGGTGAAATGTTGTGCTCAACTCCACCCAGGTACCTAAATTCTGCTGAAAAGCTCTCCAGAACCGTGAAGTGAACTGAGTACCTCTGTCTGAAATAATAGAAACTGGGATACCATGCAGATGAACGATCTCCCGAATATAAATCTCCGCCAACCGCTCCGATGAATAAGTAGTCAGTACCGGAATAAAGTTGGTTGATTTGGTCAAAGGACATCTGATTTCAACCAAAATTTACAGGAAATGCTTAAACCATATATCAGACCTGTACCAGGCGCCGGAACCAAAATACGGGCCCGGTACCATACTTTCTAATCAGATTTCATTTTCAATTTCCTTAAATATTTTCAGAAAACAATTTTACTCAAAAATTCATCTCTCGGACTTGGGACCTCGGAATTCGATTCTAAGCATATGCACAAGTCCCATATTTTCATACGGACCCTCCGGGACCGTCAAATCACGGGTCCGTGTCTGTTTACCCAAAATGTTGACCGAAGTCAAATTTATTCTTTTTTTAATATCAAATCTTAGCATTTTTCACATAGTCTCATATTTAAGTTGTCCGGCTACGCACCCGGATTGTGCACGCAAATCTAGGCAATTATAAATAAGGTTTTCAAGGCCTCGGGAGCATGTAACAGGTAATAAAATAGGTGATGACCCTTTGGGTCGTCACAATTTCAGTGGACAGAGTAGTGTGAGGCGAGCTTTCAGAAGCTCAAGACAGCTTTGACTAATGCCTCAATCTTGATATTACCTACTGGTTCAGGGTCTTATACAATTTATTGTGATGCCTCGTGAGTCGGCCTTGGAGCGGTGTTGATGCAGGACGGTAGGGTGATTGCCTGCACGTACAGACAGTTGAAGATACATGAGAAGAATTACCATGTTCATGACCTTGAGTTAGCTGCCATTGTTTATGCCTTAAAGATCTGGCGTCATTATTTATATGGTGTTCCCTATGAGATATTTACGGATCATCGGAACTTTGCAGCACATATCCAGGCAGAAGGATCTAAATTTGCGCCAGCGTAGATGGTTAGAGTTGCTAAATGACTATGACATCACTATATTATACCACCCGGGGAAGGCCAATATGGTAGCCGACGCCTTGAGTCGCCGGGCGGAGAGTTTGGGGAGTTTGGCATATTTACCAGCTTTAGAGAGGCCTATGGTGATGGATGTTCAGGACTTAGCCAGTCAGTTTGTGAGATTGGACCTTTCGGAGCCCAGTCGGGTCCTAGCTTATGTGGTTTCTCAATCTTCCTTATTCGTTCGTATCAGGGAGTGGCAGTATGATGACTCTCATATTACATGTCCTCAAGGACACGGTGATGCCATAGATGTGACCATTGGGGGTGACGGGGTATTGAGGATGCAGGGTCGGATTTGTGTGCCCAATGTTGATGGGCTTCGGGAGTTGATTTTAGCTGAGGCCCACAGTTCGCGGTATTCCATCCATTCGGGTACCATGAAGATGTACCAGGATCTGAGATAACACTATTGGTGGTGAATAATGAAGAAGGATATAGCAGAGTTTGTAGTCAAGTGTCTCAACTGTCAGCAGGTCAAATTTGAGCATTAGAGACAGGGAGGGTTACTTCAGCAGATCGAGCTTCCAGAGTGGAAGTGGGAGCGGATCACCATGGACTTTGTGGTTGGACTTCCTCGAACATTGAGGAAGCATGATGCTATTTGGGTGATTGTGGATCGGCTGACCAAATCAGCCCATTTCATTCCGGTACTGACTACTTATTTATCAGAGCAGTTGGCGGAGATTTATATTCGGGAGATCGTTCGTCTGCATGGTATTCCAGTTTCTATTATTTCAGACAGAGATACTCGATTCACTTCACGATTCTAGAGAGCCGTTCAGCAGGAGTTAAGCACCAGGTTGGAGTTGATCACAGCATTTCACCCCCAGACGGACGGACATTCCGAGCGCACTATTCAGATTCTTGAGGATATGCTCTGTGCATGTGTGATTGAGTTTGGAGGGTCTTGGGATCAGTTCTTTCCATTGGTGGAGTTTGCTTACAACAACAGTTATCAATCCAGCATTCAGATGGCGCCGTATGAGGCTTTATATGGTAGGAGGTGCAGATCTCCGGTGGGTTGGTTTGAGCCGGGTGAGGCCAGGCTATTGGGCACAGAGTTGGTTCAAGATGCATTGGAGAAGGTCAAGGTGATTCAGGATAGACTCTGTACAGCCCAGTCCAGACAGAAGAGTTACGCTGACCGGAAGGTTCGTGATGTTTCATATATGGTCGGAGAGCGGGTTCTGCTTCGGGTTTCGCCTATGAAGGGTGTTATGAGATTTGGGAAGAAAGGGAAGTTGAGTCCGAGGTTTATTGGCCCTTTTGAGATATTGAGGCATGTTGGGGAGGTCGCTTATGAGCTTGCCTTACCTCCCATCTTGGGAAGAGTTCATCCGGTATTTCATGTTTTGATGCTCCGGAGATATCACGGTGACCTGTCTCATGTCTTGGATTTCAGCTCAGTCCAATTGGACAAGGATCTATCATATGTTGAGGAGACTGTAGCTATATTGGACAGGCAGGTCAGAAAGCTCAGATCGAAGAATATTATTTCAGTAAAGGTTCAGCGGCGGGGTCAGCCGGTAGAGGAGGCGACCTGGGAGACCGAGCAGGATATGCGCAGCAGTTACCCTCATCTTTTCACTACTTCAGGTATGTCTTTATGCTCGTTCGAGGACGAACGAATGTTTAAGTGTAGGAGGATGTGACGACCCATCCAGTCGTCTTAAGAATTAATGCCCCGATCCCCTATTAACTGTTTTCCCCAAGTCTATTTCTGCTAAATTGAATCGCTGGGACGTTCGGTTTTGAGTTTCAGAGAGTTTTGGGACACTTAGTCCCTAAATGAGAGCTTAGGTGTTGGAAAGTTGCCCGTAGTAGGAACAGTGTGAAGACGGCCTCGGAATGGAAATTTGATGGTTCTGTTAGCTCCGTTAGGTGATTTTGGGGTTGGGAGCATGTTCGGAATATATTTTGGAAGTCCGTAGCTCATTTAGGCTTAAAATGCCGAAGTTTGAATTTTTGAAGTTCCCAGTCTGATAGTGAGTTTTTGATCTGAGGGTTGGATTGGAATTCCGGAAGTTGCAGTAGTTCTTTCATGTCATTTTGGATGTGTGTGCAAAATTTGAGGTCATTCGGATGAGTTTAGACGTGTTTCGGCGTCAGATGTGAATTCTAGAATTTTCCTAAGTTCCTAGGCTTGAACCTATGCATAATCGATTTTTTTTATGTTATGAGACGTGTTTTTAAGGCTCGACCTAGTTTGAATAAGATATTAGATTCGGTTGGTGGTTTTGGTTGAGGTCCGGGGGCCTCGGGGTTGTTTCGGATGCTTAACGGGAGAAATTGGGACTTATCAAATGGTTGAACCAGACCTCTCCTGGTGTTTTCGCACCTGCAAAGGTTTTCCCACAGGTACGGACTCGCAGGCATGATAGGGTTGATCGCAGGTGCGATGGAGGGGGATTTGTCGAGTGGTCGCAGGTGCGACCTAAGTTCCACAGGTGCGGAACCGCAGGCGCGACCAAACGACCACAGGTGCGGCCCTAGTGGGCTTATGTGAATTCCGCACCTGCGATGCTTTTTCCGCAGGTGCGAGATCCCTGTGTGTTTATTTCCAAAAATCCGAGGGTTTATTTCATATGTCTAAAAATCGTTTGAGAGCTCGGGAATTGGCAATTTCCAGTGGGTTTTGAAGAGAAGGATCATAGGTAACGTTTTCTAATCCTAATTCATTGTTAGACCATTAATCCCCATTGTTTTCTTTAGTTTAATTATCAAAAATGGGGTAAAAACAATGGGAAATTGATGAAACTTCCCCAAACCGAAATTCTGAAAATTTAAGGGGTTTTTGGCATCGAATTTCGATTGTTTCGGGTCGAGTGAGTTCGTGAGTGAATGGTTGTCCAAAAAATATAACTTTTACCCGATTCCGAGACGTGGGCCCAAGGGGCGTTTTGGTCATTTTACCTAATTTCGCGCCTTAGCTTTGAATTTAATAGTAGAATCAGTTGCTTGAGATGGTATTTACGATATGTAATTGAATTGTATAGATTTGGGTCATTTGGAGTCGGATACTCGTGGCAAACGTGTGGTTTCGAGTTGATTTTGAGCCGGTTCGAGGTAAGTGGCTTGTCTAACCTTGTGCAGGGGACTCTTTCCCTTAGGATGTGATATTTGGTAATTGAATGCCTTGTACGTGAGGTGACGAGTGCGTACTTGTGCTAATTGTTAGGAATCCGGTTTTACTTTAAATATTTAGACTGAGTTTCTTTCTTACCTATTTAATTTTATGTTGCAATTATAGTCTATGTTAGCTTAGAAAATCATGCCTAGTTGCCCTAAATTGCCTAATTGCTTAAGTTGCTTTAATTATACTACGTGAAGCATGTTAGGCTAGAACTACTTGTTGCCTTGTATTTTTGCACTCTATTTCTTAATATCTTCTTGTTGTGGCTGCGTATTTACTTTGGGACTACGGGACGGTATCCCGGGAGATCCCCCTGCATATTTACTTTGGGACTACGGGACGGTACCCCGGGAGATCCCCCTGCATATTTACTTTGGGACTACGAGAAGGTATTCCGGAGATTCCCCTACATATTTACTTGGGACTACGGGACAGTATCCCCGGAGATCCCCCTCCACATTTACTTTGGGACTACGGGACGGTATCCCAGGAGATCCCCCTGCATATTTACTTTGGAACTGCGGGTTCGATTCCCGATAGATCCCTCTGCACATATGATGGACTACGAGACGGTATCCCGGGAGATCCACTAGGCAGTCGAGAAAAGGACTACAGGACGGTATCTTGGGAGATCCTCATTGTTACCATTGTTATTGAGTTGTTCATATTCCTTGTTTACTCTGTTCTTGTGTTTTGTTATTGCCTTGTTGACCTGTCTTATTTCACTGTTGTACTCATTATTATTGTCCGTTTTCATACTGTAAATTCCTATTATATTGTTTAACCTCAGTAGGGCCCTGACCTTCCTCGTCACTACCCGACCGAGGTTAGGATTGGCACTTACTGAGTACCGTTGTGGTGTACTCATGCCCTTTCTGTGCATGTTTTTCATGTGCAGATCGAGGTACCTCCACCCAGGCGCACTATCTCCGAGGTTGAGAGATCTAGTAGAGACTTCGTGGTACATCTGTCGCGTTCGCAGACCAGGAGTCTCTATCTTATTCCAGCTTTAGTGGACAGCTTTTCCTTCCTTACAATTGTTTAGCCATTCTGGAGTTAGAGCAGTGTATTATATTTCTGTTAGCCTGTGTTTCCCGTGAGTTTCCGGGTTTTGGGGTGATATTGTATACTTCCGCATTATTTTTGAGTTGAATATGCCGAGCGGCATTTATATACAGTCTTTCTTTTAGATTGTTCAGTTTTTACTTAATTATTTCTCAAGTTATGTTGTTTTTCCGCATTGTTAGGCTTACCTAGTTATAGGGACTAGGTGCCATCACAACATGCTCACGGAGGGCGAACTGGGGTCGTGACAGAAGTATTACTTCTAAAGGAAAAGAATACCCCCCGTCGGGTATAACACGTTCGATTTTATTTTGAACATTTAAAAATTTTATTAACTTTTTTTAGATGATAGGCATAAAGCTAACCCATCACCAGATGATGATATTAGACCAGCAAAGACGTGAGGAAATAACACAATTCCCGGTCTAGGGTTACACTTTATGATGGACGTTTTAAAAGGGTTAATCAGTCATCATCTAAAAAACTATATACTTTCGAGTCCGGAATGTTTTTCCTTTTCTAGAAAAGGACCACAAGGAAGGAATAATCAAGTGCTCGAGGTTTCATTCTTCAAAGCTCAAACACTTGGGGGACAATACAGTATCAAAGGCTAAGACGAAGCAAAGAAGACTATCAGAAAGTAAAAAGCTCGAGCCTGAAGACCCATCTACCCAACGAGACAAGTGACACGAGCAGAATCGAAAGAAATCAAAAGATCCATCCAAATACAAAGCCTAATGCAAAAAGCAAAAACCTTCGAACATGTTCAGGTTGACAGGAAAAATATTAGTCACGAGAAAGAAATGTACATCTTTATACTTATTCAAAGTTGTTGTAACAAAAATAGTTAGGGTTAAAAGATCATCGTCAATGTACTCATTCAAAAAATTGTTCTCAAATAAAACAGTTATGGATGAAAGATCTAAATCCTTGTATTTGTTCAAGAAACTGTTATCAAATATAACCAGTTACGAATAAGAAAACATTTCTCTCGTACTTATTAGAAAACTGTTTCCAAAAACAGTTGCGGGTAAAAACCCCAATCTTTATAAAAACTGTTACTAGTAAAAAACAGTTGTTTCCTTGTATTAATATCGAAAAACTGTTACGTATGAAAAATAGTTACGAAATACAAGAGTACATCAAATTTGTTAAACAAAAACAGTTGCAAACGTGAGTTCTAGACGATAACCAAACACATGTAAAATGTCATGGAAGTTCAAACAAAAATTTTCCTTGGAAACATTCGTGTAAAATTCCTATCACTCTATTGCATTATCATGAAGTTGAGACGTCTTCTTCATGTCAATTATAAAGGCCCTCTTCCATAAGCTTTGCCTATTACAAAAAGGCACACATTTAATATGACACCGTGCCTATTTAAAAAAATGTACGAGTAGTCTAAAGCATTCCACATGCAAAACTCGAAGGTAAAACTAAAACCTCGAAAAATGAAGCATGCAAAAGACTTAAAGAGTGAAACAGAAACTCAACAAAAGTCGAACTAACATTAATATATTAAAACGGCTAAAACTAAGTATTAACTTATACTTAGCCGTATAAAAATTTTATATACATTGTGTTGCCCCTAAGTTTTCATTTGGGGACTTTAAAGAAATACAAATTTACCCCCGATGGGACTAGGGGTAACCACCAATTGATACAAAGAAAAAAAAGGGGGATGAACCAACAAAATCTTTTCAAGAGAGGGGTTGACTTCACTGGCAGAAGGAGTAGGAGCAACTAGGGATGAAGAGGAATGAGCGGCTGGAATCTCACCATTAGGTGATGAGAGGTTATGACCTTGTTGAGCCTTCTCCATGGCTTCCTTAGTTTTAGCTATTTCAGCACTAAGGTCAAAACCCTCTTGACTCATTTCCACCAATGTGTCAAGGCGAGAATTCATGTACGGCCATCTCACATCGACATCAGCCACCTCTTCCATATCTTCATAATCCTTTGCCCATACTTGAAGCTCTACTCTCAATTCGTCCTTCTCCGCTTCCACAGCTTCATGGGCGGCCCTTAGGTACAATCGACTCCTCTAAAGTTTGAGCTTTGTCTAAAGCCTTACGAAGATCTCCTTGAGTACGAGTGAGTGATTGCACGAGCTCGCCTGAGTAGTCCTCGTTCTGCCCCAACAAGTTTTTCAAGTATCTAATCTCCTTTGAGGCACGAGACAGCTGCTCAGCGAAAGAAGACTCCAGAACACTCATGTCTTTATCAGCCTGACTGGAAGAAGCCTTCCCTACTGCCAGTTCTACCGCCATGAGTCTCATCTGCCGCTTCAAGGTACTCCTTTCCTCTTCTAAAGCATCCATGTCAATCCTTAGGCTATCATATTGTGCTTTCCAATTGTCAACATCGGCCTGCAACTCTTTTGTCTCCTGGTTCGTGCTTGAAATCATCTTCATAAGCTCCATGCCTATAAGGTTAATCTACAAGAAATAAACCAGTCAGATATGGTAAATTTCATATACGAAAATGAAAGAGGATAACTTGCATCATACCTTCAAAGAAGTATGAACGGCCTCATTGGCCCATGTAAGAGCACCGTGGCTGGCTAGCTTTGCTTTCTCAGATGGACCTATCAAAGGATTGAGCCACACTTCGGGCTCACCCGTTTTCTTAAAAAGATTCCCCTCAGCTGGAACCTCTATTACCACCTGCCGCATCTCTCTGCTGGAAGACCCTACTTCCCTAACGGAAGGCATGGAAGAAGGCAGAGATGGAATAGCAACAGGCACGGAGGGTTGAGGAGCTGTAGAAGCCACGGGCAAAGTAGCAAGCACGGAGAGTTGAAGAGTCGAGGAAGTTACGGGCAAAGAAACAGCAGAAGTTGAAATAGCCAGAGGAACAGACGAGACAGCTTCTCTCAAAGAAGCAGGAAAGACAGCATCCAAAGGGACATCGTCAGGAGCGAGATCAACACCCTCATGAATAGGGGAATGTGAAACATCATCAAGGACAGGGGGCTCAATCACAGACACGGAAGGCAAGGTTAAGGATGTAAGCTCATCATCTAAAATCACTCGCCTTCTCCGTGGTCTGTGCACTAAAGCACCTTCTTCTTCTTCTTCTTCTACGGAACGAGACTCACCAATCTTCCTCTTCAAGGAAGATGAACCAAAAATAATTTCTTGGGCATGAGCCAAAGACATCTTCGGAATAGATGAAGCAGACACCCCACGAGCGGAGAACCCTATAAAAGGGAAAAAGTTAAACGACAAAGAAAGAAGAGACTCGAGTAAGGAAAGAAGCAAGAACAAAGAGATTCACTTACCGTGGGTCTTTACATGCCAACCATACCTCCCAGCGAGGTACTTCCAATATATCTCTTCTGAAGGAGAAACAGACAATAATTTTTCTACCCAATCATGAATACCGGAGACATTCTTAACAGTATTCATGATTGCTGAGAGAAGAAGAAACAGATACGGTGTTAATAAAACATCTCAAGTCAAAATGAGAAAAAGTAAAGAAATGTGAGCTAAAGCATACTCACGTGCGCGATTTCACTTCTCAGGGAAGTGAAGATTTTCTTCACCCACTGAACCAACAGTGGGTGCAGCAACATACCGGATGTAGCAACCCCTATCCTTATCATCTCCAGGGGTTACCAACACTCTTTTGCTTCTAGCAGTCAGAGTGAAAACCCCTTCACGAAATAAGGTAGGAGAGTAGAGATGAATAAGATGATTTAAAGTAAAAGGAACCGGGGCTAAAGAAGTCAAACTCCTAAGACATGCGACAACTCGCCACACAAGCGGACCAATTTGTCCTAAGTAGATATTGAAAAAACGGAAGAACTCAATTATAACTGGGTCAATGGGGGGTCTAAACCCTAGAGTGAAAGGGTACGTATAAACAAAAGAATATCCCGTCTTGTAAGACGTTATTCTTTGATTACTATTTGAATATAGACAGGGAAGTCAGACCTCCAAAAGCACTCCCTACGAACAAGGGAAATATGTCCCTCAGTTATAAAGGTTGAATATCTTTCAACACTTTCAAGAGAAGAAGATTGGTCTACAAGAACTTGACTATCCCTATCAAAAACAAACTCATCAGGGACAATTTCATCGACTCCAGGTTCACGAAGGCGTTCACCTCTACCTCTAGACAAAGACCGAGAAACCCTAAACCTTGGAGAAACTAGAGATCTAGTGGAGGGAGAAGGAACTATCTGAGAAGAAGAAGAGCCCCTCAAAGCAGTGAATCCTAGACTTCTAAGTCTACCACCCCTCCGACTCCTAGTCGGAGCAGAAGATGGTGTTAAACTTTCAATATCAATTACTCCTTGAGGTTGGTTTGAAGAAGACATGTTTACAAAGGCAAGAAGAAAGTTCTTTACAAAAGACAAAGTTAGAAAAGTGTTTCGTGGAAGCAAACAAAAGAAGAAAGGTATTTATACTTGAGGACAACCGTCAACCATGAGAAAAAAAGAAAAATAATAATGAAAATTTATAATTGAAGATGTCACTTCGGGACTGGCACAGCCGCAAAAAGCCCTAAAAGGTGTCGAGTAAATGCAAAACCAATCTGAAAAGGACACGTGGTATGAACATAAATGGAAGTGAAAAACGACGCCTATGGTGCAGAGAAGGATATAATGATTCGAGGAAAAGTGGCGGCAAAATATTTCCGCCATAAATGAATATCCACTTACCAAATATTAATCGTTAAATATATGGTAAGTGGGGGGACTATCTGTATTGGTAAAAAAGAGTTTCACACGTAAGCCAGCTTTTGACAACTCAGCCAGTCACGTGGACACAGGAAAACATGACAGTTGGATGTGATTCTTTGAAGAGATACGGAACAAAGAGGCACGATTCAGTAAATCCTCTAGCTTATCAGCCACGGGAAACTCAACCTGATCAAAACAGGGAAGAGGCACGGTCAGAATGAATCTAGACAAAGCTACGAGCAGATTCAAAGACCCACAATTGATTACTCGAACGTTATGTAACCGTACCCCAATTACCGTTATCCTTTGTAACGCCCCATTAATGTCATAATTAGTCATTAATGAGCAACCATAGTAAGAGTCGTACGTTATAGGAATATCCTATATAAGGGAGGGGAATACAGCTTGTAAAGGCATCTGATTCTCGAATATAATTGACTTCGCTTTTCTATATTTCTGCAATATTGTCTGTTATTCATTTTTATCCATTTCCTTGATTATCAGTAACCCGTAGTCATCTTAAAAATAAGTTTTAGTCAAAGGGTCTAATTCTTTGGTTAAACGATCATATCTAAAAAGAATATTGATAAAATATAAGATTAGTTAGTATTTTATTTAAATTTTATGTTAATTAATTTTTAATAAAGATTACTTTTCTACATGCAGTTCTTAAAAAATAAACAATCTTAATCATTTAGTATTTAAATTTTATTATATATCTTAATATTCAAATGTATATTCTGATTCAAATATTAATCTTAATGCACATCTTGATATAGATATGCATTCAGATTTAGATGTCTTAGTCTCTAAAAAAACAAATGAGGCTTTATTTTCCTTCAGTTACTCCCATAAACGTATTCCTTCAGTTGCTCCCAAGAAATTTTGGTTTTTGCTTTTCTCCCCTTTTAAATCCACGTTCTCTTTAAATATCTCTATTAAATTAATGTTCTGGTTCCCCCTTCCCCCACCCCCCATGTTCTCCTTCAAGAACTCCATAAATTGGTGTTTTTGTTTTTTTTCCCGAGCATTGATGGTTGCTTCGTTACATTTCTTTTCCCTAGTAAAGTCAGTGAAATCATTTATTTACTTATTATTTGCAGTAATTTCACTCTTTATATTTTGTTTCTTTTATCTTCCATAGTAACTCCTTCTACATGTTTTTTCAGATTCTTCCCAGCACTTTATATAAGTGTACAATAAGGTGTCTTTGTTCCATTATCTTTATATTCTTTCTGGTACAATTTTCTTTACAGGTATTTTGGTTGCCGCATTAAAAAATTAATAATAATTCTACACTCTTTCCATTACCTTTAAACTTTATTAAGATATTCATATATATTGCCAGCTGACGTTGCTTGATTTTCCAATTAAACCTCAAGAATCAGTAGCTTTTTTGAACATTACTCTTGTCTTACAATTATATATTGCATTTGGTGCTTCAACTTCTAAAGGATATATATTAGATAGGTAAAAAATCGTCTCTACATTACAATATTGTGTTTGCATCTATTCTCCTAGCTACTACAGGATAACTTACAATGGCAAACGAAGAAGAGCTAGGAAAGCTATGCATACCTATTAGCAAGTTGAAGAAATATGCTACAGAATGGGTAATTAAAGTTTTAGTCATTCGACAAAGCTTAATAAAGGAATGCAAAAATGAGAACAATGAATGTGTCCGTTAGCAGCTAATATTCGTTGATGAAGAGGTAAACTTAATATAATAGTTTCTTATATTCACCGCTCAATACACTGCCTCCTTTGATGACTCTATGCTTGGCCGTATTGACACATGCAACAAAAATACAAACTACTCTTTTCAACAACAATGTTCAAGTATGAAAGAATTTTTTCGACCAAAATAAAAGCTACTACATTATAACGGAAAGATAAGCGGCACAAAACCAAATTTCTTATCTGTGCACAAGGACCTTGAAGTAACGCTTAATAGAAACACAGAAGTAATACAGTGCAACAATGAATTTATGTGTCAACTATTCTCTTATGGTTTTATTTCTTTGGACGAGGTAGAACAGCTCACTAATGAGACTTTATTTTGGTAAATGTCTACTTACATTTATTTAGTATTTTGCAGCTGTAATTATTCAAAATTTAATATTTTATTTTTTTAGAGGTGGTTTGTATTGTAATAAAAGTGAAAGCACTAAATGGAGAAGGACGAAGCAAAAGGCGAGAAGTAATAGTTACGAACGAAAGGCAAGTTACCACCAGTTACTCGCCATTCATGATTTAAACTTTACTACCTGCAATATAAGTAGAATATAATTTTATGATACTCAATTTTAAATATATAGGTATGATCAAAAAACTTTTACATTATGGGAAGACATAGCTGAAATAGAGGGGGAATTGTTAGAGAGCATTAAAAATTTCAAGCCAATAGTAGCCTTCTGTGATGTTAAAAGCTTTACTTAACAAGGTATAATAACTCATAGCTTATGAATTTCCATTTTAGACAGCCTTAAAGGTAACACTATTTGCATTATCCTTTTTAAATAGGGGATTTTGTCCTTTCGACGACACCTGTTAATATCGTGCTAATCTACCCAACATTTGAGAAGGCAATAGATCTCAACAAATCGTAAATTCTCTTTCAACTTATTTCCTCTCCATATTATAGGTATATGGATTATTCTACGAGAGTAGAAATAGTCAATGCAAGCTTGGTAAAATCATTTCTGGCTTGATGGAAAAAATTAAATTTACTAGAAATATGAGAGCATGAACTGATCCAACATTTAGTGAGTTCTTACTTCGTGTTGTCAACGGAGAAGAACCTACAATAAAAGACAATTTGATCCTTCTTCAAGAACATTTGTTTTTCAAGTACAATAGTGATATGGTATTGCTTAAGAATGTGTAATTAAAAATATATATACTCATCACTACAAGAGAATGCAAACTCTGAAAAATATATAATATAGAGGGCTATCTTAGCAAACAGAAATGAGCACGTTGATAAGCTAAATGAGAGGTTGATAGTTATGTTTCCAGGTGAAAGCAAGACATTTATTATTTTTGACTCTGCAGAAGATGACACCAATAATTATTATCAGGAAGAATATCTAAACACGTTAACACCCAATGATCTCCTCCCATAGGTATTTTATCATATACATTATGAGTTATAAATATATTTGTTGCTCCATTATTTCTCTTTGTTTTACCTTAAGCATACACACCTAAAAGATGAAATAGAAAATGACTTTCCTTTTATCTTTTAATTTCTTATGCAGGATAGTATTGAAGGAGAACGCACCCATCATGCTACTCAAGAATCTAGACCCTTCAAATGTTTTATGTAACAAAACAAGAATGATATGTAGAGTCTTTGACAACAACGTTTTACATGCAAAAATTATGATTGGCCATTGTGCAACAAAGCATGTGTTTATTCCACGCATTCACCTTTCACCCCCTAAAAATGATGGATATCCTTCCAAGTTCATTCAGAAGCAATTCCTAGTACGTCTTTCCTTTGCAATGATAATAAATAAAGCACAAAGCTAGACCATTCCCAATGTTGTCTTGTATTTGCCCCAACATGTTTTTTCACATAAACAACTGTATGTTGCATTTTCAAGAGAGATGTCAATGTCCACAACAAAAGTTCTCGTCATGACAAAGAAACGGATACATTGAAGTGGAACATACTCAAAAACATGGTCTACAAGGAAGTGTTAGGTACGGTACGAGCATATAGCATATGGCAATGAATAACATAAGTAACTAAATTATTATCTGTAGTGCATAACTAACTAAATTTACTGATTTTACTTTTTCGGTTCAAACGACATATAATCACAAAAATAACTAACTAAATTTACTGATTTTACTTTTTCGGTTCAAACGACATATAATCACAAAAATCATTCTTCAATTGAGCTTGTACTTTTTTTCTTACATTTTATACTACTCACTACATACACATTTTAATATTATCACTATCCTTTTAAAACATATGTACTTGTACACGTGGAGCACACCTGTCAAACAGAATATATTTTTTTCTATTTGTGTGCAATAATTTGGTTGAAAGAAGAGCATAACTGTGTACTGTTGTACAAAGACAACTGATGATCGGATCTTAGTGGTACTTCAACTTAGATATTCTTGGCCTGTGTACTTCAACACATGTTGGAAATAGTGATTTTAATGGATAAAACATGTTCGTCAATAGTTATAGCTTCTTTTTGTATCGACCAGCTAGGAACACAATTAGAGGGTGAAGAAGGGGCATATTAAACAACAATCAAAAAGCGGCTGACGTTGTAGCAAATGGTAGGTGGGACACAGAGACTTTGTGGCAACATGTTGGTGATGAAGTGTTGGTAAGATATGTACACGAAATAGGTACCTGGATATCAAGTTAAACGAGGTATTTAGATGTTAATGGAACCTCTATGGTTCTCAACTCATCTGCATGGGATCGGGTTCAAAAATGTAAAGAGGAGAACTACACATAAGATGAGAAAAGAGGAGTTTGGTATAACAAGCTAACTCTATATGGCATTTTGCAGCACAGAGGAGTATTCGAGGAGATGGTGTTGCACAACGCCTAAAAGGGAAACAATACGACATTTATTCCTTCACACTCCAGCAGCTTTTGAGGTATGCCATTATTTCACAACAGCCTGTAGTTTCAATGTATTAGTTTGAATGCCCGTATAGTTTGCTAAAGAACTTGGTTCTTTACTGTGTTCCTTAAGCTTGAAGTATAGTAAGCAGTAAAGTAAACACATGGATTTTTACGTGAAAAAATCACTTGGCTCAAAAAGTGAAAAAATCACGACCTACTACGTAGAATTTTCAACTTCAACTCCACTAGAACAATAGGACAAAATGTATTAATTACAATACTGTAATTCAATACTCTTCAGTACTCCTACTACGATTATTTGATTTACAAGTTACTTTAACTTGTAAAGAAAACACTCACTCCAACTCAGTAATTGTTTATGACACTTGATTACAACTCAATTTTCTAAAATACATTCACCAGACTAACTCAGAAAGAATACAATATTGGTACTCGACTAGAGTGAACAACATATAATTCTTCAGTTGATGTGTAAAAGGATAAAATCAGAAGTCAAAGTAGATAGTATTTAAATGCCTGGACTTTGAGATATTCTAGGAGTCCTATACATAGTCAGTTTCACCTTTGATAGGACTACTACTGTTCCAAGGACTCCACAAGTTTTGGGACTCTTGTCTCTAAATAAATTATACGTATCTTCTTGGGTAGCAATCCTAATCACGGGTATCAGCCTTCTTCACCAAACTTGGACATGGGTAACTTTGAGATAAAGTTATTATCTTACACAGACATACAATCATCAACCAGAGGAGATGGTTCTTAGAACATTCAAGCAGCTACGTTGAGGGCCTGGTTCTTTGAATCATTGCATTTAAACACACCTTGTTAATCACAGCAAGTACCATAGACAGATATACATATTCACAACCCCTCAACCTTATCTTCCCCCTTTTGACATCATCGGAAAAAAAACAAAAATGATGTTAGACAGATGAACACAGATAATGTAAGATCCAAGGCCATACAAGCTACAACACAAGCTTAAGAATTATCAAGGCAAACAAACTAGGATGAAGATCCAATATTGTACGAAGCATTAAAACAGTACAAGAGAAGACATTTAGTAGTGCCAAAAGAAGCCCAGGTCCTTGTCATAAACTATTAGAAAAAAATAAACTCAAAAAACTGCAAGATACTTAGACTAAGACAAAAGAAAAAACAAGTTAAAGTATCAATGGGATAGCAAAAGGAAACGAAGGACACCGGGAAAGAACAAGTTCATGGATGAGAAGTAGAGGGGTCAATGCTTTTACAAGAGTGGCAATCTGTTGGGAATAAGCTTCCCTGTCTCTTTAGAGCTCTTCCTAAGCTGCCTCGTTTCTTTTATCAGTTCATCATTGTCTTTATGAAGCTTGGTATTCTCTTCAACATCCAACTCCAACCTCCTACTAAGATTTACAACCATGCTGCTCCTAGGTAGAATAGCAGATCATGTGGGTCCCCTAGACTTGATCTCCTCATAGCCGTATTGCTTGAGGGTAACAGCGTCCAAAACATCATTGTGACTTCCATACTTAAGCTCAGGCAAGGAAATGTTGAGCTTGTCAAATAGCTCAGTCAACATGAAACCATAAGGCATAGCATTCTTAGGCTTGGACGTGTCTGCAGCTCTTGCCATATGCTGATTCATCAGGCTAGAGAGATTGATAGGTCTACCAGTCTCAAGCATTTCCATTATAGCCATGCCCCACAGGGTAGCTTCATGCCTTCTCCCAGACCTCTAAATAATGTAGGAATTGACAAAATGATAAAAACAACTTATGAAAGGGATTCATATCAGTCTTGTACAACTTCTGGGGAGAATTCAGTTCGAACTTTTGAGAGAACTTTCTCGTGACCACAATGCCAGTGTCAACATCATTGTCTATGGTTGGCCACGTTTTCTTCAAGTAATTATCAAATCCTAAAGAAGAAATATTCAGAAGCATCCCCATCTCCTCAGCATCAAACTCCATTTCAAACCCCCTTACATTATTTTTGACTACCTTCCCATCAAATTGGAAGTTTGCATAGAACGCCATCAGAACAGGAACACATATAGGATGGAAAGCTTTAACAAACATATGCTTCCATCCCTGTAGCTGAAGCTTTCAAGTAGTTGAGCCATCCCATTTTCATCAGTGTTTGCAAGATTCTTCCAATTAAGCACTTTTCTGTTCCTGAACTCTGTGAGTCTATCAAGCACAACTGGCACATTCTTTCTCATCTTTCCTCTATTGGCCCTTTCAGAAGGGGTAGCAGTGTTTGTAGCTTTGGCAACCTTTCTCTTTATAAAGGAATTTGTTGGAAAAGCAGACTCAGACTCATCTTCTCCATCCAACTCAATCACAGGTTCCACAATTAAAACTTTCTTCCCTGGCTTCTTGGCACTTCTTGACTCCTTAATGATTTGTTCATTAACAAACTTTATTTCACTCCTTCTAAGAGGAGTTCTAGAAGGAGGAGCCAGTTATTTCCTTGTTGGAACTGCTGACTTTGCTGCTTTCATAGGAGGCTTCCTAGGTTTCTTCCCTACCTTAGACAATGGCAAGACATCTTCATCATTCCTAACCTTTTCATCTCCAGTGAAAGGAGTTAACAAAGCCCCAGGTTCTTGAGTCCCTTTCTCTTCACCAGTTTCTTCTGAGGGGGCTATGACAGTGTTCCCAATGGTCATATAGCCTTCATATTTCTCACTCATATTTTGATTCTCTTCCTCGCTTTCTTCATCCACTCCTTCACTCTCGCTTACTTTTTCTTAATCCTCGCCCTCACTCTCAGAATTACCCTCTTCTTTACTATTATTTTCTTCTTCCGCAGAATCATTTACTTGTCACCTATCCTATCATGTATCACTCTCCTTCTCTTCTCCAAAATTTCCCTCATTCTCACTCTTTTCTTCTTCATTAGTTATGTCTTGAGCATTATGCTCCTCATGGTTGTCCATGGCTCTTTCTTCTTTTTCACCCCCATTGTCATCCTCATCCTCCATCCTACTAAAAGAAAGACCACAATATGCCTCATTTTCTACTAGTTGTGGTTCTTTACTTCCTTCCCCCTCAACCACAGGCACCACAATAGTGGTATCTGCCTCTTTCCCCAGAATGTCTGCACCTTTTTCTACAGTGAGTTCTCCACTTGTGGTTTCTCACTTGTGGGTGGGAGAGTGTCTAAGGGTGCGGCATCTATACCGGATACCAAAACATCTAATTTTAAATAAGGGAGATTGATAGGTCTACCAGTCTCAAGCAATTCCATTACAGCCATGCCAAACAGGGTAGCTTCATACGATCTCTCAGACCTCTGAATAATGCAGGAATTGACAAAATGAAAAAATAGCTTGTGGAAGGGAGTCATATCAGTCTTGTACACCTTCTGGGGAGCATCCAGTTCGAACTTTTGAGAGAACTTTCTCGTGACCACAATGCCAGTGTCAACATCATTGTCTATGGCTGGCCACGTTTTCTTCAAGTAATTATCAAATCCTAAAGAAGAAATATTCAAAAGAATCCCCGGCTCTTGAGCATCAAACTCCATTTCAAACCTCCTTACATTAGTTTTGACTACCTTCCCATCAAATTGGAAGTTTGCATAGAACTCCGCCACAGCAGAAACACATACAGGAAGGAAAGATTTAACAAACATGTATTTCCATCCCTATAGCTCAAGATTTTCAAACCAGCTGAGACGTCCCATTTTCATCAGTGTTTGCAAGAATCTTCCCATTAAGCACTATTCTGTTCCTGAACTCTGTGAGTCTATCAACCACGACTGGCACATTCTTTCTCTTCTTTCCTCTATTGGTCCTTGCAGAAGGGGTAGCAGTGTTTGTAGCTTTGGCAAACTTTCTATTTTGTATAAAGGACTTTCCTAGCAAGTTAGACTCAAACTCATCTTCTCTATCCAACTCAACCACAGCTCCACAATTAAAACTTTCTTCCTTGGCTTCTTGACACTTCCTGACTCCTTAATGATTTATTCATCAACACCCTTTATTTTACTCCTTGTAATAGAACTTCTAGCAGGAGGAGTCACTTATTTCCTTGTTGGAACTGCTGACTTTTGGGGGGCATGATCTCATAATTACACGGGTGTAACGACCCGACCGGTCATTTTGTGTTCTAGGACCCTGTGCCCCTAAATGAGACTTCCCGTAGTTGCTTTTACTGATTTATGACTTGCAGAGACCGGTGGTTCGAGGTTTGGAGAAGTTTGGAGTAGTATAGGAACACTTAGTTCCCTAAGTTGGCCTTAAAGGCCAAGTTTGACTTCAGTCAATATTTTCAGTAAACGACCCCGGAATCCAGATCTGAAGATTACAGTAGGTTCATATGATGATTTCGGACTTGGGCGTGTGTTCGGAACGGGTTTTGGATGACCCGGGAGCATTTCGACGTCAAATAGTGAAGTAAGAATGTCCTTAAGTTCAAATTGAGGTTTATACGTGTTTTGTGTTATCGAGGTACGAACGGAATTACGAGACCGGGAGTAGTTTCGTTATATCATTTATGACTTGCTCGCGAAATTTGGTGTCATTCCGGTAGTATAGGTATGGTTCGGCATGTTGATAGCGAATTCAGAAACTTGAAGTTCTTAAGTTTGATCCAATCGGTTTTGAGGTGTGATTCTTAGATTTAGCGTTGTTTCAGGCATTTCGAAGGCTCGAGCGAGTTCGTATTATGATTTAGGACTTGTTGGTATGTTTGGACGGGGTCTCGGGTTGTCCCAGATTCCATTTGGGCATCGAACGAGGCAAAAACCAGCCTAAAATGACTGTTGGTGCACTAGGTTTAGGGCGACCGCACCTGCGGAGGTCCAGTCGCAGGTGCGGCTCCTGAGGGAGTTGCCAATTTTCGCAGGTGCGGACCTCTTTCCGCAGAAGTGGAGCCGCAAGTGCGGACTATGCTCCGCAGGTGCGAAACCAGGCCCCCTTCCCCTTCTTCACAGGTGCGAGATTTTCTCGCAGATGCGAGACCGCAGGTGCATTCCTTGAACCGCATGTGCGAAAAGCCTGTAGGCAGTGCACTTCGTTTTAAACTCGGCACTTAGCCATTTTTTAACACTTTCTTCATTCTTGGGCGATTTTGAGAGCATGCAAGGAGGGTATTCGACCTAGCTACTGTAAGGTAAGTAATTCCTACTATAAACTTAGCTTAATACTTGAATTTCTAGGTAGATTAACACATTAAATTAGTGAAAATCATGGGTTTAGAGTAAAACCTAGGTTTTTGACAAAAATGGAAAATTACCAAGAAATGTGTTACGGAATCGTACAAAAACCATATAATATTGATCCTTAGGCTATGGGTAAGTATTTCCTCTAAAAGTTTTCGGAATCCGAGCATGTGGGCCCGGGGGTGTATTTTGGGATTTTTCAATCTAGGTTGAAAGAATAATTTAAATAGGTAAATTTCATACTTTTGAGTGTAGATTGATTTATTTATGTAATATTTGACTGGTTTCGAGTCCTTGGGCGACGAATTTGGAGTTTCGGGTGCGTTCTTGACCCGGAGAGTAGGCTTGACACGAGGTAAGTCTCCTTTCTAACCTCGTAAGAGGGAATTATCTCCATAGGTGAATATAGATAATTGCATGTCTTTATTTGTGGGGTCTACGCACTCACGAAATGACGAGAGTCCGTGCGTAGCTATTATTATGTCGTGTCGGGGAGTTTAGGATTCACAAGCATGATTTATGTGCCGTAACTATAATCTTAAATGTTAATTTAGGTTGCCTAATATCATTGAATTATTAAGTGAACATCTAGGAGGTTACATTCTAAAATTTATATTATTGAAACCTTCTATGTAACTATATTCTCTACTGAATTTCTTGATTTTCTGTTAATTATGTGTATATATACGGGAACCCGCATCACATGTATGATTCGTGAGCGGGGTAGCCCTAATATTATGTCAACTGTGTCGCATGCTCGATTCGTGAACGGTGTAATAGATGCATCTACGGTTCGAGCTGTTCGACCCTTCGGCAGTGCACATTTATTTTCGCGTTGTGTCATCCGTATGATCACGGCATGTTATGTGTTTGTTAGATGTTGGGTGTTCTATGATTATGTAACTGCTAAATACCATGAGAAATGAAAACTAGGTAAATTTTATGCTAGAAAACTTGACACGTACATGTAATTATAAAGGATATTTGATGTTCCTGTGTTCATTATTATTCATGAATTGTCATTCATGCTTAGCTTTACACTTAAAACATATTATTCTGACCCTAGTAAGTGGCACGTCGACCTCTCGTCACTACTTCTTCGAGATTAGGCGGGATACTTACTGGGTACATATTGTTTATGTACTCATGCTACACTCTGTACTTAATTGTACAGGTTCTGAGGCGGGTGCATCTGGGTATCAGCCCGGAGTTCATCCTTGATACATTTGCCTAGTCTAGACTCCACGGTGAGCTGCTTCTCTTGGCGACTCCCAGCAGCACTTTGGAGCTATCCTTTTTGCCATTCCTGTCTATACTTACTCAGACAGTAGGACAGACTTCTTATACTTTTGGTATTATTCTATTAGTTGCATGTAGACTTGTGACACTAGTTCCTGGCACACACGCTAGTAGACTTTATTTTGGAATGTAAATCGTAAATTACAATTTCATGATTTCCTATTTTGTATAAAATTTTCTAAGTTATTTGTTTCTATTTAATGTCCCAAATACTAAGTTAAGCAAGTGTGGAAAAATATTCGATTTTTGGTAAACTACATGGAACTCACTAGTATAAAATTGTTGGCTTGCCTGACTGCGGTGTTGGGCGCCATCGTGACCTGGGTTGGGATTCGAGTCGTGACAACATGGTATCAGAGCTCTAGGTTCATGTAGGTCTCACGAGTTACAGGCAAACCCAATAGAGTCTTGTGGATCGGTACGGAGACGTCTGTATTTATCTTTGGGAGGCCATAGGGTGTTAGGAAATTTCTCTTTATTAATCTTCTATTGTGCAATTGATGGTATACTAAATCTCACTCTTCTATTCTCTCACAGATGGTGAGGACGCACACAGCCGATGTTCCGGACCCGGGAAGGGCTGCTACCCCCGTCATCCGAGGTCGTGGCAGAGGCCGGAGAAGGGCACCGGCCCGAGGTAGGGGACAAGGACGTCCCAGAACTATACAAGTTATACCCGCAGCGGATCCAGTAGAGGATCCCATCACTGAGGAGCAGGGCGAGGTGCCCGTAGCAGATCATGCCCCTTTGGACTTTATGACAGCTCCAGAATTTCAAGAGGTTATGGGCCGTATGATGACATTCACGGACACCATGACGCAGGCTGGTTTATTTCCAACCAATCCAACCCCTTACTCAGGCGAGAGGGGGAGCATAGAACCCTACTTCACAGGTTGCCGATCATGCAACAGTAGTATATCAGACCCATGGTACACTACCCGTTGGCAGGGTTCAGCTAGTGGCAGCAGCAGCACCTGAGCCCAAACCAGCTGCAGACGATAATCCGCAAAAGTTATTAGATAGATGGACCAAACTGCACCCTCCTGTCTTCGGAGGTGAGCGCCATGAGGATGCTCAGGACTTTATTGATAGGTGCAGGGACAGACTGCACAACATGAGGATACTGGAGTCTCATGTAGTTGACTTCACTACTTTTCAGCTAGAGGGCAGGGCCCACAGATGGTGACAGTCTTACATTCTTGGCAGACCGGCAGATTCTCCTCCCCTCACTTAGGAGCATTTCACTCAGTTATTCCTGAACAAATATATTCCACCCTCTGAGAGGGAAGAGCTGCGGTATCAGTTAGAGCACCTGGAGAAGGGTCAGATGTCAGTGACTGACTACGAGGCTAGGTTTTCTGAGATGTATCATCATGCACTCATGATACTTCCTACTGATGCAGAGAGAGTGCGGAGACTTGTAGCTGGGTTACACTCAGGCATTAGGGCCAACATGGCCCGAGAGGTGGAGATGGGGACTCCTTATCAGCTTGTGGTAGAGATTGCTCGCAGGATTGAGGGTTATCGGTCGAGGAGCAGAGAGTAGGGGCAGCAGGATAAGAGAGCTAGATTTTCTAGAGATTTCAGAGGTGCTCCAGCCAGGGGCAGAGGTCAGTTTGGTAGGGCCCATCCCAGTAGGCCCCCATATTCAGCACCCCCACCACCTCCTCGAGTTGCTACCACGAGGCCTTATTTCAGCGCTATGCTGGAGAGTTTTTATCGCCCTCCAGCCATTCAGAGTTCCTCCGGCGGGTATTCTGGTCATCAAAGGTCTTTCAGCCCTTATTTCAATGCTATGCCAGAGAGTTCGTACCGTCATCCAGCTATTCAGGGTCCTCCAGGGCAGCAGACTATAGTGCCTAGAGGTTGTTATGAGTGTGGGGATCCAGGCCATATTAAGAGGACTTGTCCTAGGCTTTAGGGCAAGGCCGTGCAGCAAAGTCATCAGCCTATGATTTCAGCACCGGTAGTTCGGCCACCCAGAGGTGGAGGACAGGTTAGTAGAGGTCGTCCTAGAGGTGGAGGCTAGGCAGGGGGAGCCCCGCCAGTTCCTGTTCATTCCGGTGGAGGGCAGTCGTCCGGTGCTCCAGCCAAATTCTATGTTATTCCGGCCAGATCAGATGTAGTAGCCTCAGACGCCATGATCACAGGTATTATTTCAGTTTGCGGTAGAGATGCATCGTTATTATTTGATCCAGGGTCCACTTATTCATATGTATCAGCCTTATTTTCTCATTTCCTGGATATTCCTCATGAGTCATTGGGTACTCCTGTTTATGTGTCCACTCCTGTGGGTGATTTTGTGGTTGTGGATCAGATTTATCGGTCCTGTGTGATTACATTCTGTGGGTTCGAATCCATAGCAGGCCTCGTATTTCTTGATATGGTTGATTTTAAGGTTATCCTGGGCATAGACTGGTTGTCTCCCTATCATGTCATTCTAGATTTCCATGCCAAGACTGTTACTCTAGCCATGCCTGAGTTGCCAAGATTAGAGTGGAGAGGTTCCTCAGTTAGTGCCGCTAGTCGGGTTATTTCCTTCCTGAAGGCTCGACATATGGTCGAGAAGGTTTGTTTGGCTTATCTTGATTATGTGTGGGACACCATCGTCGAGTCTCCGACGAATGATTCAGTGCCAGTAGTTCGAGAGTTTGATGATGTATTCCCTTTAGACCTTCCAGGCATGCCACCAGATCGTGACATTGATTTTTGCATTGACTTAGCTCCAGGCACCCAGCCCATATCTATTCCCCCATACCATATGACTCTAAAGGAATTAGAGGAATTGACGGAACATCTTGAGGAGTTTTTAGCTAAGGGGTTTATCAAACCGAGCGTATCACCTTGGGGTGCTCCAGTGTTATTTGTGAAGAAGAAGGATGGGACTATGCGGATCTGTATTGACTACCGCAAGTTGAACAAGGTCACAATCAAGAACAAGTAACCGCTGCCACGTATCAATGATTTGTTTGACCAGTTGCAGGGTGCTCGGGTGTTTTCTAAGATTGACTTGAGATCGGGGTACCATCAGCTGAAGATTCGGGACTCGGATGTTCTGAAGACTGCCTTTCGTACGAGATATGGTCATTACGAGTTCCTGGTGATGTCCTTTGGCTTGACTAATGCCCCAGCATTTATAGACTTGATGAACAGAGTGTTCGGGCCTTATATTGATTCTTTTGTCATTGTCTTCATTGTTGACATTCTGATTTACTCACGTAGCCTGGGGGAGCACGAGAAACATCTTAGAGTTGTGCTCCAGACCTTGCGAGAACAGAAGTTGTATGTTAAGTTCTCCAAGTGCGAGTTTTGGTTGGATTATGTGGCATTCTTGGGGCATGTGGTATCCGGAGAAGGTATCAAGGTTGATCCTAAGAAGATTGAGGCAGTTCAGAGTTGGCTACGCCCTACTTCAGCTATAGAGATCATAAGCTTCTTGGGTCTAGCGGGTTATTATCGCCGATTTGTAGAGGGTTTTTCATCCATTGCACCTCCTCTGACTAGATTGACCCAGAAGAATGCCCCATTTCGATGGTCCGACAAGTGTGAGGCGAGCTTTCAGAAGCTCAAGACAGCATTGACCTGAGCACCAGTTCCGTCTCTAGGATGTATACGATTTATTGTGACGCTTCACGCGTTGGTTTGGGTTGTGTGTTGATGCAGGAGCGGCGAGTTATTGCATATGCTTCACGGCAGCTGAAAGTTCATGAGAAGAATTAACCTGTGCACGATCTGGAGTTGGCGGCGATTGTTCATGCTCTTAACATTTGGAGGCATTATTTGTATAGGGTGCCTTGTGAGGTTTGTACATATCACCGCAGTCTGCAGCACTTGTTCAAGTAGAGGAATCCTAATTTGAGGCAGTGCAGGTGGCTTGAGTTGCTAAAGGATTATGACATCACCATTCTTTATCATCCGGGCAAAGCGAACGTGCTAGCAGATGCCTTAAGCAGGAAGGCGGAGAGTATGGGTAGTTTGGCTTTCATTTCAGTAGAGAAGAGACCTCTAGCTTTGGACATTCAGTCCTTGGCGAATCGCCTGGTGAGGTTGGACCTTTCCGAGCCCAGCCAGGTTCTTACATGTGTGATGGCCAGAACTTCATTATTGGGGGAGATCAAGACTCGACAGTATGATGATCCGCACTTGGTGGCTCTCCGGAATACAGTAGTACAGGTGGTGCTAAGGAGGTTTCTATTGTCGAGGATGGTGTTCTAAGACTTCAGGGTCGCTTATGTGTCCCCAATGTTGATGGCCTGAGGGAGAGGATTCTATAGGAGGCTCATAGTTCACGGTATTCTATTCATTCTGGTGCTACGAAGATGTATCGCGACTTAAGGCAGCATTTCTGGTGGAGACTGATGAAGAAAGACATACTGGAGTATGTAGCTAGGTGTTTAAATTGCCAGCAGGTTAAGTATGAGCACCAAAGGCCAGGAGGCCAACTTCAACATATTCATATACCTGAGTGGAAATGGGAGCGCATTACTATGGACTTCGTAGTTGGATTGCCTCGGACCTTGTGGAAGGTTGATGCAGTTTGGGTCATTGTGGACAGGTTGACCAAGTCGGCACATTTCATTCTAGTAGCTAATACTTATACTTCTGAGAGGTTGGCCCAAATCTACATTCGGGAGATGGTTCGGTTGCACAGTGTGCATGTGTCCATTATATCAGATCGAGGTCCTCAGTTCACCTCGCATTTCTGGAGAGCCGTGCAGAGTGATTTAGGCACCCGAGTAGAGCTCAGCACAGCATTCCACCCTCAGACCTACGGGAAGTCGGAGCGGACAGTTCAGATATTAGAGGACATGCTCAGAGCATGTGTGATTGACTTTCGAGGGCAGTGGAACCAGTTCTTGCCTTTAGCCGAGTTTGCTTATAATAATAGTTATCAGTCCAGCATTGAGATGGTTGTATTTGAGGTCTTATATGGTCGGCTATGTCCTTCTCCCATCGGGTGGTTTGAGCCTGGCGGCACCAATCTGGTGAAGGATGCTTTGGAGAAGGTGAAGTTGATTCAGGAGAGACTTCGCACAGCTCAGTCCAGATAGAAGAGTTACACGGATCAGAAGGCGCGTGATGTATCATTTATGGAGGGCGAGAAGGTTCTGTTGAAGGTCTCGCCGATGAAGGGTATTATGAGGTTTAGGAAGAAGGGAAAGCTGAGCCCGAGGTTTATAGGCCCATTTGAGGTGTTGAGACGAGTTGGGGAGGTTGCTTATGAGCTTGCTTTACCTCCCAGTTTATCAGGGGTTCATCCGGTCTTTCATGTGTCCATGCTCCAGAGGTATCACACCGACTTCTCTCACGTGGTAGATTTCAGTACCATTCAGCTAGATGAGAGGTTGGGTTATGAGAAGGAGCCAGTTGCTATCATTGACAGGCAGGATCGCCAGTTGAGGTCCAAGAGGGTTTCCGCTGTAAAGGTCTAGTGGAGGGGCCAACCAGTCGAGGAGGCGACTTGGGAGTCCAAGGAGGACATGCGGAGCAGATATCCACACTTATTCAGCACTCCAGGTATGATTCTAGACCCGTTCGAGGACGAACGTTTGTTTAAGAGGTGGAGATTGTAACGACCCGACCGGTCATTTTGTGTTCTAGGACCCCGTGCCCCTAAATGAGACTTCCCGTAGTTGATTTTACTGATTTATGACTTGCTTGGACGGGTGGTTCGAGGTTTGGAGGAGTTTTGAGTAGTATAGGAACACTTAGTTCACTAAGTTGGCCTTAAGGGCCAAGTTTGACTTCAGTCAACATTTTCAGTAAACGACCCCGGAATCGAGATTCGAAGATTCCATTAGGTTCGTATGATGATTTCGGACTTGGGTGTGTGTTCGGAACGGGTTTTGGATGACCCGGGAGCATTTCAGCGTCAAATAGTGAAGTAAAAATGTCCTTACGTTCAAATTGAGGTTGAGAACGTGTTTTTATGTTATCGAGGTACGAACAGAATTCCGAGGACGGGAATAGTTCCATTATGTCATCTATGACTTGCTCGCAAAATTTGTTATCATTCCGAGTAGTATAGGTATGGTTCGGCATGTTGATAGCAAATTCAGAAACTTGAAGTTCTTAAGTTTGATCCAATAAGTTTTGAGGTGTGATTCTTAGATTTAGGCGCTGTTTCGGGCGTTCCGAAGGCTCGAGCGAGTCTGTATTATGATATAGGACTTGTTGGTAAATTTGGACGGGGTATCGGGTGGGCCCAGATTCCATTCGGGCATCGAACGAGGCAAAAACTAGCCTAAATGACTGTTGGTGCACCAGATCTGGTGCGACCACACCTACGGAGGTCCAGTCGCAGGTGCGAGACCGCTCCTGCAGTCCTAGTCTCGCAGGTTCGACTCCTGAGGGAGTTGCTAATTTTCGCAGGTGTGGACTCCTTTCCGCAGAAGTGGAGCCGCAGGTGCGGACTATGCTCCGCAGGTGCGAAACCAGGCCCCCCTCCCCTTCTTCGCAGGTGCGAGATTTTCTCGCAGGTGCGGTCCTAGAGCCGCAGGTGCGAAAAGCCTGTAGGCAATGCACTTCGTTTTAAACTCGGGACTTAGCCTTTTTTGAACACTTTCTTCATTCTAGGGCAATTTTGAGAGCATGCAAGGAGGGTATTCGACCTAGATACTGTAAGGTAAGTAATTCCTACTATAAACACAGCTTAATACTTGAATTCCTAGGTAGATTAACACATTAAATTAGTCGAAATCATAGGTTTAGAGTAAAACCAAGGTTTTTGACAAAAAAGGGAAATTACCAAGAAATGTGTTACGGAATCGTACAAAAACCATATAATATTGATCCTTAGGTTATGGGTAAGTATTTCCTCCGGAAATTTTCGGAATCCGAGCATGTGGGATCGGGGGTGTATTTTGGGATTTTTCAATCTAGGTTGAAATAATCATTTAATTAGGGAAATTTCATACTTTTGAGTATAGATTGATTTATTTATGCAATATTTGACTAGTTTCGAGTCCTTGGGCGACGAATTTGGAGTTTTGGGCGCGTTCTTGACCCGGAAAGTAGGCTTGACATGAGGTAAGTCTCCTTTCTAACCTCGTAAGAGGGAATTGTCCCTATAGGTGAATATAAATAATTGCATGTCTTTATTTGTGGGGGATACGGACGCACGAAGTGACGAGAGTCCGTGCGTGGCTACTATTATGTCGTGTCGGGAAGTTTAGGATTCACAAGCATGCTTTATGTGCCGTAACTATAATCTTAAATGTTAATTTAGGTTGTTTAATATCATTGAATTATTAAGTGAGCATCTAGGAGGTTACATTCTGAAATTTATATTACTGAAACCTTCTCTGTAAGTATATTCTCTACTGAATTTCTTGATTTCCTGTTAATTTATACGGGAACCTGCGTCGCATGTATGATTGGCGAGCGGGGTAGCCTTATTATTATGTCAACCGCGTCGCATGCTCGATTCATGAGCAGTGTAATAGATGCGTCTATGGTTCGAGCCGTTCGACCCTTCGGTAGTGCACATTTATTTTCGCGTTGTGTCAGTCGTACAATCACGGCATATTATGTGTTTATTAGATGTTGGGTGTTCTGTGATTATGTAAATGCTAAATACCATGAGAAATGAAAACTAGGTAAATTGTATGCTAGAAAACTTGACACGTACAGGTAATTGTAAAGGATATTTGATGTTCATGTCTTCATTATTATTCATGAATTGTCATTCATGCTTATCTTTACACTTGAAACATATTATTCTGACCCTAGTAAGTGTCACGTCGACCTCTCGTCACTACTTCTTCGAGATTAGGTGGGATACTTACTGGGTACATATTGTTTATATACTCATGCTACACTTTGTACTTAATTGTACAGATTCTGAGACGGGTGCATCTAGGTATCTGCCCGGAGTCGTCGTTGATACATTTACCTGGTCTAGACTCCACTGTGAGCTGCTTCTCTTGTCGACTCCTAGTAGCACTTTGGAGCTATCCTTATTGCCATTCCTGTCTATACTTACTCAGACAGTAGGACAGACTTCTTATACTTTTGGTATTATGCTATTAGCTGCCTGTAGACTTGTGACACTAGTTCCTGGCACACACGCTAGTAGACTTTATTTTGGAATGTAAATCATAAATTACAATTTCATGATTTCTTATTTTGTATTTCTAAGTTATTTGTTTCTATTTAATGTCCCAAGGACTAAGTTAAGCAAGTGTGGAAAAATATTCGGTTTTTGGTAAACTACATGGAACTCACTAGTATAAAATTGTTAGCTTGCCTGACTGTGTTGTTGGGCGCCATCGCGACCTGGGTTGGGATTCGGGTCGTGACAACGGGTTTGATAACGAAGCATAAAGAAAAATCCATATCCCGGAATTTACGTATATTTTTCTAGTTTTTTAAGTTACAATATTCTCTTTATCAGGACTTCATATTCATTTGAGTATTTCCTTTTCCAGTCAAGAGAGTAGAGAGTCTATATATATAGTATTACAGTATTTTCATTACCATCGAGCTATAATCGTGTGCATGCCCCTATTGAGAAACCTCTGATCAGATGGTAAGTTATATACCGAGCCTCTGCGGCCGAGCGCCTAGAAGCAAGCCCAGTTGGTCGAGATATAGAGCCTAGTATGGTCGAGTGCCTATGAGTGAGCCTACTACGGCAGAGCAGTTATATATATATATATATATATATATAT
>ML406900.1:9419-26249 GCA_005239525.1 Nicotiana knightiana | reverse complement strand
CGTACCAAGTTGTCCGGCCTGGACCATGGCAGGCGATAATACAGGCATGACTGGCGGAATTCCAATTTAATTGCCATAAAATGCCAAAAAATGTAACTTGATCATTTCGAAGCCTTGGTTATGGTTCCTTGGTTCGTATTTGTTGCCCGGGAAAAATATCATGTGATCCTGTACCGGCTCCGTACCAAAGTGTCCGGCCTGGACCATGGCAGGCGAAAATACAAGCATGATTGGCGGAATTCCAATTTAATTTCAGTAAAATGCTAAAAAATGTAACTTGATCATTTCGAAGTGTTGGTTTTTGTTCCTTGGGTCCTATTTGATGTCCCGTACAAATATCATGTGATCCGGTACCGGCTTTGTACCAAGGAGTCCGGCCTGGACCATGGCAGGCGATAATACAGGCACGACTGGCGGAATTCCAGTTTAATTGCCATAAAATGACAAAAAATGTAACTTAATCATTTCGAAGTACTGGTGATGGTTCCTTGGGTCGTATTTTATGTCTCAAACGAATATCATACGATCCGGTACCGGCTCCGTAACAAGGTATCCGACCTGGACCATGACAGGCGATAATACAGGCACGACTGGAGAAATTCCAATTTAATCGCCATAAAATGCCAAAAAATGTAACTTGATCATTTCGAAGCCTTGGTTATGGTTCCTTGGGTCGTATTCGTTGTCCGAGACAAATATCATTTGATCCAGTACGGGCTCCGTACCAAAGTGTCCGGCCTGGACCATGGCAGGCGAAAATACAAGCATGACTGGCGGAATTCCAATTCAATTTCAATAAAATGCCAAAAAATGTAACTTGATCATTTCGAAGTGTTGGTTATGGTTCCTTGGGTCGTATTTGATGTCCCTGAGAAATATCATGCGATCCGGTACCGGCTCCGTAGCAAGGCGTCCGGCCTGGACCATGGCAGGTGATAATACAGGCACGATTGGCTAAATTCAAGTTTAATTGCCATAAAATGCCAAAAAATGTAACTTGATCATTTCGAAGCCTTGGTTATGGTTCCTTGGGTCGTATTTTCTATCCGGGAAAAATATCATGCGATCCGGTACCGGCTCCGTACCAAGGTGTCCGGCCAGGACCATGGCAGGCGATAATACAGGCATGATTGGCGGAATTCCAATTTAATATCCATAAAATGCCAAAAAATGTAACTTGATCATTTCGAAGTGTTTGTTCTTGTTCCTTGGGTCCTATTTGATGTCCCGGACAAATATCATGTGCTCCGTTACTGGCTCCGTACCAAGGAGTCCGGCCTGGACCATGGCAGGCGATAATACAGGCATGACTGGCGAAATTCCAATTTAATTTCCATAAAATGCCAAAAAAATGTAACTTGATCATTTCGAAGCGTTGCTTTTTATTCCTTGGGTCCTATTTGATGTCCCATAAAAATATCATGTGATCCGGTACCGGCTCCGTACCATGGAGTCCGGCCTGGACCATGGCAGGCGATAATACAGGCATGACTGGTGGAATTCCAATTTAATTTCCATAAAATGCCAAAAAATGTAACTTGATCATTTCGAAGCGTTGGTTTTTATTCCTTGGGTCCTCTTTGATGTCCTATACAAATATCATGTGATCCGGTACCGGCTCCGTACCAAGGAGTCCGGCCTGGACCGTGGCACGCGATAATAGAGGCACGACTGGCAAAATTTCGGTTTAATTACTATAAAATGCCAAAAAATGAAACTTAATCATTTCTATGCGGTTGTTATGGTTCCTGGGGTCGTATTTGATGTCCCGGACAAATATCATGCATTTCGGTACAGGCTCCGTACCAAGGCGTCCGACCTAGACCATGGGAGGCGATAATACAGGAACGACTAGCGGAATTCAAGTTTAATTGCCATAAAATGCCAAAAAATGTAACTTGATCATTTCGAAGCGTTGGTTATGGTTCCTTGGGTCGTATTTGATGTCCCGGACAAATATCATGCATTTCGGTACAGGCTCCGTACCAAGGCGTCCGACCTAGACCATGGGAGGCGATAATACAGGAACGACTAGCGGAATTCAAGTTTAATTGCCATAAAATGCCAAAAAATGTAACTTGATCATTTCGAAGCGTTGGTTATGGTTCCTTGGGTCGTATTTGATGTCCCGGACAAATATCATGCATTTCGGTACAGGCTCCGTACCAAGGCGTCCGACCTAGACCATGGGAGGCGATAATACAGGAACGACTAGCGGAATTCAAGTTTAATTGCCATAAAATGCCAAAAAATGTAACTTGATCATTTCGAAGCGTTGGTTATGGTTCCTTGGGTCGTATTTGATGTCTCGAAACAAATATCATGCGATCCGGTACCGGCCTTCGTACCTAGACGTCCAGCCTGGGTCGTATTTTATGTCCCGTAAAAATATCATGCAATCTGGTATCGTATCCATACCAAGGCGTCCGGCCTGGACCATGGCAGGAGATAATACAGGCACGACTGGCAGAATTCTAGTTTAATTTCAATAAAATGCCAAAAAATTTAATTTGATCATTTCTAAGCGTTCGTTATGGTTCCTTGGGTCGTATTTGATGTCCCGGAGAAATATCATGNTGGACCATGGCAGGCGATAATACATGCACGATTGTTGGAATTCCAGTTTAATTGCCATAAAATGCCAAAATATGTAACTTGATCATTTCGAAGCGTTGGTTATGGTTCCTTGGGTCGTATTTGATGTCCCGGACAAATATCATGTGATCCGGTACCGGCTCCGTACCAAGGCGTTCGGCGTGAACCATGGCAGACAATAATATAGGCACGACTGGCGGAATACCAGTTTAATTTCCACAAAATGCTAAAAGATGTAACTTGATCATTTCGAAGCGTTGATTATGGTTCCATGGGTCGAATTTGATGTCCCGGAGAAATATCATGCAATCGGGTACTAGCTCAGTACCAAGGCGTCCGGCGTGGACCGTGGCAGGCGATAATACAGGCACGACTAGCGGAATTCCAGTTTAATTGCCAAAAAATGCAAAAAAAATGTAACTTGATCATTTCGAAGCATTGGTTATGGTTACATTGCTCTTATTTGATGTCCCGGGCGAATATCATGAAATCTGGTACCGGCTCCGTACCAAGGCGTTTGGTCAGGACCATGGAAGGCGATAATATAGGCACGACTGGCCGATTTAAGTTCATTGTCATAAGATGCCAAAACATGTAACTTGATCATTTCGAAGCGTTGATTATGGTTCCTAAGGTCATATTTGATGTCACGTACAAATATCATGCGATCTGGTATAGGCTCCGTACCTAGGCGTCCGGCATGGACCATGGCAGGCGATAATATAGACACGACTGGCTGAATCCCAGTTTAATTACCATAAAATGCCAAAAAATGTAACTTGATCATTTCGAAGCATTGTTTATGGTTCCTTGGGTCATATTTCATGTCCCGGACAAATATCATGCAATCCGGTACCAGCTTCGTACCAAGGCGTCCAGCCTGGACCATGGCAGGCGATAATACAAGCACGACTAGGGAATTCCAGTTTAATTTCCATAAAATGCCAAAAAATTTAAGTTGATCATTTTGAAGCATTGGTTATGGTTCCATGGGTCGTATTTGATGTCCTGGTAAAATATCATGCAATCCGTTACCGGCTCCGTATCAAGCCATCCAGCCTGGACCATGGCAGGCGATAATATAGGCACGACTGGTGGAATACCAGTTTAATTGCCACAAAATGCTAAAAAATGTAACTTGATCATTTCTAAGCGTTGGTTATGGTTCCTAAGGTCGCATTTGATGTCCCAAACAAATATCATGCGATCCGATACCGGCTCCGTACCTAGGCGTCCGGCCTGGACCATGGAAGGCGATAATACAGGCAAGATTGGCAGAATTCCAGTTTAATTGTCATAAAATGCCAAAAAGTGTAACTTGATCATTGCGAAGCATTGGTTATTGTTCCTTCATTCGTATTTTATATCCCGGACAAATATTATGTTATCCGATACCGGCTCCGTACCAATGCATCCGGCCTGGACCATGGCAGGCGATAATACAGGCACGACTGGGGGAATTCCAATTTAATTGCCATATAATGCAAAATAATGTAACTTGATCATTTTGAAGCCTTGGTTATGGTTCCTTGGGTCGTATTTGCTGTCCCAAACAAATATCATGAGATCCGGTATCGGCTCCGTACCAAGGCGTGCGGCTTGGACCATGGCAGACGATAATACAGGCACGACTAGCGGAATTCTAGTTGAATTGCCATAAAATGCCAAAAAATGTAACTTGATCATTTCGAAGCGTTGGTTGTGGTTCCTTGAGACGTATTTAATGTCCCGTAAAAATAACATGCAATTCGGTACCAGCTCCGTACCAATGCGTCCGGCATGGACTATGGCTCGCGATAATACAGGCACGACTGGCGGAATTCTAGTTTAATTTCCATAAAATGCCAAAAAATGTAACTTGATCATTTCTAAGCATTGGTTATGGTTCCTTGGGTCGTATTTGATGTCCGGAGAAATATCATATGATTGGGTACTGGCTCCGTACCAAGGCGTCCGGCCTGGACCATAGCAGGCAATAATACAGGCACGACTGGCGAAATTCCAGTCTAATTCCCGTAGAATGCCAAAAAATGTAACTTGATCATTTAGAAGTGTTGGTTATGGTTCCTTGGGTCGTATTTTATGTCCCGGAGAAATATCATGCGATCGGGTACCGGCTCCATACCAAGGCGTCCGACCTGGACCATGGCAGGTGATTATACAGGCACGACTGGCAGAATTCCAGTTTAATTGCCATAAAATGCCAAAAGATGTAACTTGATCATTTCGAAGCGTTGGTTATGGTTCCTTGGGTCATATTTTATTTCCCGAAAATATACCATGGGATCCGGTACCGGCTCCGTACCAAGGCGTCCGTCCTGGACCATGGCAGGTGATAATAGAGGGATGACTGGCGGAATTCCAATTTAATTTCTAAAAAATGCCAAAAATGTAACTTGATCATTTTTATGTGTTGGTTAATGTTCCTTGGGTCGTATTTGCGGTCCCAAAAGAATATCATGCGATCCGGTACCGGTTCCGTACCAAGGCGTCCGACCTGGACCATGGCAGGCGATAATACAGGCACGACTAACGGAATTCTAGTTTAATTTCAATAAAATGCCAGAAAATGTAACTTGATCATTTCTAAGCATTGTATATGGTTCCTTGGGTCGTATTTGATGTCCTGGAGAAATAGCTTGTGATCGGGTACCGGCTCCGTACCAAGGCGTTCGGCGTGGACCATGGCAGGCGATAATACAGGTACGACTAGCGGAATTCGAATTTGATTGTCAGAAAATGCCAAAAATTTAACTTGATCATTTCGAAGCGTTGGTTATGGTTCCTAAGGTCATATTTGATGTCCCGGACAAATATCATGCGATCTGGCACCGACTCCATACCAAGGTGTCCGACCTGGACCATGGCAGGCGATAATACATGCACGACTGGCGGAATTCCAGTTTCATTGTCATAAAATGCCAAAAAAATGTAACTTGATCATTTTGATACGTTGGTTATGGTTCCTAAGGTCGTATTTGATGTCCGGGACAAATATCATGCGATCCGGTACCGGCTCCGTATCAAGGCATCCGGCCTGGACCATGGCAGGCGATAATACAGGCACGACTGGCGGAATTCCAATTTAATTGCCATAAAATGCCAAAAAATGTAACTTGATCATTTTGAAGCCTTGGTTATGGTTACTTGGTTCGTATAACCAATCCCGATCAAATATCACGCGATCTGATATCGGCTATTTACCAAGGCGTGCGGCTTGGACCATGGCAGGCGATTATACAAGCACGGCTAGCGGAATTCTAGTTTAATTGCCATAAAATGCCAAAAAAATGTAACTTGATCATTTCGAAGCATTGTTTGTGGTTCCTTGGGTCGTATTTGATGTCCCGTAAAAATGTCATGCAATCCGGTACTGTCTCCGTACCAAGGCATCCGGCCTGGACCATGGCAGGCGATAATACAGGCACGACTGACAGAATTCTAGTTTAATTTCCATAAAATGCCAAAAAATGTAATTTGATCATTTCTAAGCATTGGTTATGGTTCCTTGGGTCGTATTTGATATCCCGGAGAAATATCATGTCATCGGGTACTGGCTCCGTACCAAGGCGTCCGGCCTGGACCATGGCAGGAGATAATACATGCACGATTGTTGGAATTCCAGTTTAATTGCCATAAAATGCCAAAATATGTAACTTGATCATTTCGAAGCGGATGTTATGGTTCCTTGGGTCGTATTTGATATCCCGAAAAAATATCATGCGATCCAGTATCGGCTCCGTACCAAGGTGTCCGGCCTGAACCATGGCAGATAATAATATAGGCACGACTGGCGGAATTCCAGTTTAATTTCCATAGAATGCCAGAAAATGTAACTTGATCATTTCGAAGCGTTGGTTGTTGTTCCTTGGGTCGTATTTGCTGTCCCGGACAAATATCATGTGATCCGTTACCGGCTCCGTATCAAGCCATCCGACCTGGACCATGGCAGGCGATAATATAGGCACGACTGGCGGAANGCAATCCAGTACCGGCTTCGTACCAAGGCATCCAGCCTTGACCATGGCAGGTGATAATACATGCACGACTAGCGAAATTTCAGTTTAATTGCCACAAAATGCTAAAAAATGTAACTTGATCATTTCGAAGCGTTGGTTATGGTTCCTTGGGTCGTATTTGATGTCCCAGAGAAATATCATGCAATCGGGTACTAGATCAGTACCAAGGCGTCCGGCTTGGACCATGGCTGGCGATAATACAGGCACGACTAGTGGAATTCCTGTTTAATTGCTAAAAAATGTCAAAAAAATGTAACTTGATCATTTCGGAGAATTGGTTATGGTTCCATGGGTCTTATTTGATTTCCTAGACAAATATCATGCAACCTGGTACCGGCTCCGTACCAAGGCGTTTGGTCTAGACCATGGCAGGCGATAATATAGGCACGACTGGCCGAATTCAAGTTTCATTGTCATAAGATGCCAAAAAATGTAACTTGATCATTTCGAAGCGTTGGTTATGGTTCCTAAGGTCGTATTTGATGTCCCGAAAAAAATCATGCGATCCGGTACCGGCTCAATACCTAGGCGTCCGGCCTGGACCATGGAAGCCGATAATACAAGCAAGATTGGCGGAATCCCAGTTTAATTGCCATAAAATGCCAAAAAATGTAACTTGAATATTTCGAAGACGTTGGTTATGGTTCCTTGGGTCGTATTTGATGTCTCGGACAAATATCATGTTATCCGAAACCGGCTCCGTACCAAGGCTTCTGGTCTGGACCATGGCAGGCGATAATACAGGCACGATTGGCGGATTTCTAGTTTAATTGCCATAAAATGCCAAAAAATGCCAAAAATGTAACTTTATCATTTCGAAGAGATATTTATGGTTCCTTGGGTCGTATTTGATATCCCGGACAAATATCATGTGATCCGGTACCGGCTCCGTACCTAGGCGTCCGGCCTGGACCATGGAAGGCGATGATACAGGCAAGATTGGCGGAATCCCAGTTTAATTGCCATAAAATGTCAAAAAATGTTACTTGAATATTTCAAAGGCGTTGGTTATGGTTCCTTGGGTCGTAGTTGATGTCCCGGACAAATATCATGTTATCCGGAACCGGCTCCGTACCAAGGCTTCTAGCCTGGACCATGGCAGGCGATAATACAGGGCACGATTGGTGGAATTCTAGTTTAATTGCCAAGTTGTCCCGGCCGGACTCCTTGATATAGAGCCGGTACCGGATCACATGATATTTGTACGGGACATCAAATAGGACCCAAGGAACAAAAACCAACACTTCGAAATGATGAAGTTACATTTTTTAGCATTTTATGGAAATTAAATTGGAATTCCACCAGTCGTGCCTGTATTATCGCCTGCCATGGTCCATGCCAGACATCTTGGTACGGAGCCGGAACCGGATCGGATGATATTTGACCCAGACAGCAAATACGACCCAAGGAACCATAACCAAGGCTTCGAAATGATCAAGTTACATTTTTTGACATTTTATGGCAATTAAATTGGAATTCCGCCAGACGTGCCTGTATTATCGCCTGCCATGGTCCAGGTCGGATACCTTGGTATGGAGATGGTACCGGATCGCATGATATTTGTCCGGGACATCGAATACGACCCAAGGAACCATAACCAACGCTTGGAAAAGATCAAGTTAAATTTTTTGGCATTTTATGGCAATTAAACTAGAATTCCGCCAGTCGTGCCTATATTATCGCCTGCCATGGTCCAGGCCGGACGCCTTGGTACTGAGCCAATACCCGATCGTATGATATTTCTACAGGACAGCAAATACGACCCAAGGAACCATAACCAACGCTTCGAAATGATGAAGTTACATTTTTTAGCATTTTGTGGCAATTAAATTGGAATTCATCTAGTCGTGCCTGTATTATCGCCTTCCATGGTCCAGGCCGGACGACTTGGTACGGTGCCGGTATCGAATCACATGATATTTGTTCAGGACAGAAAATACGACCCAAGGAACCATAACCAACGCTTCAAAATGATCAAGTTACATTTGTTGGCCTTCTATGGAAATTAAACTGGAATTCCGTTAGTCGTGCCTATATTATTGTCTGCCATAGTTCAGGTCGGACGCCTTAGTACGAAGCCAGTACCGGATCACTTTATATTTTTTTGGGACATCAAATACGACCCAAGGAACCATAACCAATGCTTCAAAATGATCAAGTTATATTTTTTGGCATTTTATGGCAATTAAACTGGAATTCCGCCAGTCGTGCCTATATTATTAAATACCATGGTTCAGGCGAGACGCCTTGGTACGGAGCCGGTACCGGATCTCATGATATTTTTATGGGACATCAAATACGACCCAAGGAACTATATCTTGAATGAAGTCTATCCGAACCGAATTAGCACTTCTCAGATCAGGCTAGGCCAACGTCCACTTTCTTTCATAAGAAAACTTCTTGTAAACTAAGATTAGTCTTAGATTAGCGCCCCCCCCCATTCGCCCTTTACTAATATAATAGAATCCTGGACCTCTGCCTGCTCTACTATGGTGAATTGTGTGAACCGTCTCATCTAAAAAACTTAGATATCAGAGAGGGAACACTTTGATTTAGTTAATTATGTATTAACAGCTAGTACGTCGTTGCTGAGTTAGAATACCCCAAACAGTGTCATTTGAACACTTGGTTAAAAAAGAATTTTGAAGAAAGTCAAGCGCACCAAGTGCGTGTGATAACTAGAAATTCTCATTTGAATTCGTACGTTGGTTAGGTACGAAGTTGGTCGTACCTTATGGTCGAATGAGTTGAACTATGTGAAACTTGATCATTATTTGGAATTTTATAGTAATTAAACAAAATTTACGCCAGTCGTGCCTGTATTATCGCCTGCCATGGTCCAGGCTGGACGTCTTGGTATGGTGTCGGTACCGGATCGCATGATATTTATTCGAGACATCAAATACAACCTAAGGAACCATAACCAGTGCTTCAAAAAGATTAAGTTACATTTTTTTGAATTTTATGGCAATTAAACTATAATTCCGTCAGTCGTGCATGTATTATCGCCTGCTATGGTCCAGGTCGGACGCCTTAGTACGGAGCCGGTACCGGATCTCATGATATTTGTACGGGATATCAAATATGACCCAAGGGACCATAACCAATGCTTCGAAATGATCAAGTTACATTTTTTGGCAATTAAACTAGAATTCCACCAGACGTTCGATATTATCTCTTGCCATGGTCCAGGCCGGGCGCCTTGGTACGGAGCATGTACCGGATCACATGTTATTTGTCCGGGATATCAAATATGATCCAGGGAACCATAACCAACGCTTCAAAATGATCGAGTAATTTTTGTTTTTGCATTTTATGGCAATTAAACTTGAATTTCGCCAGTCGTGCCTGTATTATCGCCTTCCATGGTCCATAACCAAAGCTTCGAAATGATCAAGTTTCATTTTTTGGCATTTTATAGTATTTAAACTAGAATTCCGTCGGTCGTGCCTGTATAATTGCCTACCATGATTCAGGCCAGATGCCTTAGTACGGAGCCGGTACCAGATCTCATGATATTTTTCCTGGACATCAAATACGACCCAAGGAACCATAACCAATGCATCGAAATGATTAAGTTTAATTTTTTTGCATTTTATAGTAATTAAATCGAAATTTTGCCAGTCGTGCCTGTATTATCGCCTGCCATGGTCCAGGCCGGACTCCTTGGTATGGAGCCGGTACCGGATCAAATGATATTTGTCCGGGACATCAAATAGGACCCAAGGAAAAATAACAAACACTTCGAAATGATCAAGTTACATTTTTTTGGATTTTATGGAAATTAAGTTGGAATTCCGCCAATTATGCCTGTATTATCGCCTGCCATGGTCCAAGCCGAACACCTTGGTACGGAGCCGGTATCGGATCGCATGATATTTGCCCCGGACAGAAAATACGACCCAAGGAACCATAACCAAGCCTCGAAATGATCAAGTTACATTTTTTGGCATTTTATGGCGATTAAATTGGAATTTCTCCAGTCGTGCCTGTATTATCGCCTGCCATGGTCCAGGCCGGATACCTTGGTACGGAGCCAGTACCGGATCGTATGATATTTGTCCGACACATCAAATACGACCCAAGGAACCATCACCAGTGCTTCGAAATGATTAAGTTACATTTTTTGTCATTTTATGGCAATTAAACTGGAATTCCGCCAGTCGTGCCTGTATTATCGCCTGCCATGGTCCAGGTCGGATTCCTTGGTACAAAGCCGGTACCGGATCACATGATATTTGTACGGGACATAAAATAGGACCCAAGGAACAAAAACCAACACTTCGAAATGATCAAGTTACATTTTTTGGAATTTTATGGCAATTTAACTGGAATTCCGCCAGTGGTGCCTGTATTATCGTCTGTAATATCGCCTGCCATGGACCAGGCCGGACTCCTTGGTATGGAGCCGATACCGGGTCACATGATAATTGTACGGGGAATCAAATACGACCCAAGGAACAACAACCAACGCTTCGAAAAGATCAAATTACAGTTTTTGGCATTTTATGGCAATTAAACTAGAATTCCGCCAGTCGTGCCTGTATTATCGCCTGCCATGGTCCAGGATGGACGTCTTGGTACGAATCCAATACCGGATCACATGATATTTTTACAGGACATCAAATAGGACCCACGGAAGAAAAACCAATGCTTCGAAATGATCAAGTTACATTTTTTGGCATTTTATGGCAATAAAATTTGAATTCCGCAAGTCGTGCATGTATTATCATCTGCCATGGTCCAGGCCGGATACCTTGGTACGGAGCCGGTACCGGATCGCATGATATTTGTCCAGGACATCAAATACGACCTTAGGAACCATAAACAACGCTTCGAAATGATCAATTTACATGTTTCGGCATTTTATGGCAATTAAACTTGAATTCCGCTAGTCGTGCCTATATTATCACGTGACATGGTCCAGGCCGGACTTCTTGATACGCAGCCGGTACCGGATCGCATGATATTTTTTCGGGACATCAAATACGAACCAAGGAACCATAACCAACGCTTCAAAATGATCAAGTTACTTTTTTTGGCATTTTATAGAAATTAACTTGAATTCCGCCAGTCGTGCCTGTATTATCGCCTGCCATGGTCTAGGCCGGACGCCTTGGTACTGAGCTGGTACCTGATCGCATGATATTTCTCTGGGACATCAAATATGACCCAAGGAACCATAACCAACGCTTCGAAATGATCAATTTATATTTTTTGGCATTTTATGGCAATGAAACTGGAATTCCGCCAGTCGTGCCTGTATTATCGCTTGCCATGGTCCAGGCCGGATGCCTTGGTACGGAGCCTGTACCGGATGGGATTATATTTTTCCGGGACATCAAATACGACCCAAGGAACCATAACCAACGCTTCAAAATAAAGAAGTTACATTTTTTGGCATTTTATGGCAATTAAACTGGAATTCCGCCAGTCAAGCCTGTATTATCGTCTGCCATGGTCCAGGCCAGAAGCCTTGGAACGGAGCCGGTTCAGGATAACATGATATTTGTCCGGGATATCAAATACGACCCAAGGAAACATAACCAACGCTTCAAAATGAACAAGTTACATTTTTTGGCATTTTATGGCAATTAAACTTGAATTCCGCCAGTCGTGCCTGTATTATCGCCTGCCATGGTCCAGGCCAGACTCCTTGGTACGAAGCTGGTAATGGATCACATGATATTTGTCTGGGACGTTTAATACGACCCAAGGAACCATAACCAGCGCTTCGAAATGATCAAGTTACATTTTTTGTCATTTTATGGCAATTAAACTGGAATTCCGCTAGTCGTGCCTCTATTATCGCTTGCCATGGTCTAGGTCGGACGCCTTAGTACGGAGCCGGTATTAGATTGCATGATATTTGTAAGGGACATCAAATACGACCCAAGGAACCATAACAAACGCTTCGAAATGATCAAGTTGCATTTTTGGCATTTTATGGGAATTAAACTGGAATTCCGCCAATCGTGCATGTATTATCGCCTGCCATGGTCTAGGCCAGACGCATTGGTACGGAGTCGGTACCTGGTCATATGATATTTCTCCGGGATATCAAATACGACCCAAGGAACCATAACCAACGCTTGAAAATGATCAAGTTAAATTTTTTGGCATTTTATGGAATTTAAACTAGAATTACGCCAGTCGTGCCTGTATTATCGCCGTCCATGGTCCAGGCCGGACGCATTGGTATGGAGCCGATACTAGATTGCATGATATTTTTACGGGATATCAAATACGACCCAAGGAATCATAACCAACGCTTCGAAATGATTAAGTTTCATTTTGTGGCGTTTTATAGTAATTAAATCGAAATTCCCCCAGTCGTGACTGTATTATTGCCTGCCATGGTCCAGGCTTGACGTCTTGGTATGGAGCCGGTATCGAATCGCATGATATTTGACATCAAATACGACCCAAGGAACAGTAACTAGTGCTTCGAAATGATCAAGTTACATTTTTTGGAATTTTATGGCAATTAAACTGGAATTCCACAAGTCATGCTTGTAATATCGCCTGCCATTGTCCAGGCCGGACTCCTTGGTACAAAGCCGGCACCGGATCACATGATATTTGTACGGGACATCAAATAGTACCCAAGGAACAACAACCAATGCTTCTGAATGATCAAGTTACATTTTTTTGCATTTTATGGAAATTAAATTGGAATTCCGCCAGTCATGCCTGTGTTATCGCCTGCCATGGTCCAGGTCGGACACCTTGGTACGGAGCCGGTACCGGATCGCATGATATTTTTCCCGGACAGAAAATACGACCCAAGGAACCATAACCAAGGCTTCGAAATGATCAAGTTACATTTTTTGGCATTTTATGGCAATTAAATTGGAATTCCGCCAGTCGTGCCTGTATTATCGCCTGCCATGGTCCAGGTCAGATACCTTGGAGTGGAGTCGGTACCGGATTGCATGATATTTTTCCGGGACATCAAATACGACTTTAGGAACCATAAGCAACTCTTCGAAATGATCAAGTTACATTTTTCGGCATTTTATGACAATGAAACTGGAATTTCGCTAGTCGTGCCTGTATTATCGCCTGCCATAGTCCAGGTCGGACGCCTTGGTACTGAGCCGGTACTATATAGCATGATACTTGTTCGGGACATCAAATACGACCCAAGGAACCATAACCAACGCTTCAAAATGATCAGGTTACTTTGTTTGGCATTTTATGGAAATTAAACTGGAATTCCACCAGTCGTGCCTGTATTATCGCCTGCCATGGTCCAGGCCGAACGCCTTGGTATGGAGCCGGTTTGGAATCGCATGATATTTGTCCGGGACAGAAAATACGACCCAATGAACCATAACCAACGCTTTGAAATGATCAAGTTACATTTTTTGGCATTTTATGGAAATTAAATTGGAATTCCGCAAGTCATGCCTTTATTATCGCCTGCCATGGTCCAGGCCGGACGCCTTGGTAAGGAGCCGGTACCGGATCGCATGATATTTGTTCGGGATAGCAAATACGACCCAAGGAACTATAACCAACCCTTCGAAATGATCAACTTACATTTTTTGGTATTCTATNAATTAAACTGGAATTCCGCCAGTCGTGCCTGTATTATTGCCTACCATGGTTCAGGCCAGACGCCTTGGTATGGGGCCGGTACCGGATCTCATGATATTTTTTCGTGACATCAAATACGACGCAAGGAACCATAACCAAAGCTTCGAAATAATCAAGTTTCATTTTTTGGCATTTTGTAGTAATTAAACCGAAATTCCGCCAGTCGTGCCTGTATTATCGCCTGCCATGTTCCGGGCTGGACGTCTTGGTATGGAGCCGAAACCGTATCGCATAATATTTGTCCGAGACATCAAATAAGACCCAAGGAACCATAACCAGTGCTTCGAAATGATCAAGTTACATTTGTTTTTGTATTTTATGATAATTAAACTGGAATTCTGCCAGTCGTGCCTGTATTATCGCCTGCCATGGTCCATGCCGGATTCCTTGGTACAGAGGCGGTACCGGATCACATGATATTTGTACGGGACAACAAATACGACCCAAGGAACAACAACCAATGCTTCAAAATGATCAAGTTATATTTTTGGCATTTTTTGGCAATTAAACTGGAATTTCGCCAGTCGTGCCTATATTATCGCGTGCCATGGCCCAGGCGAGACGCCTTGGTACGGAGCCGGTATCAGATCGCATGATATTTGTCCGGGACATCAAATAAGACCTTAGGAACCATAACCAACGCTTCAAAATGATCAAGTTAAATATTTTGGTATTTCATGGCAATAAAACTGGAATTACGCCAGTCGTGCCTGTATTATCGCCTCCATGGTCCAGGACGGACGCCTTGTTACTGAGCCGGTACCCGATCGCATGATATTTCTCTGGGACATCAAATACAACCCAAGGAACCATAACCAATGCTTCAAAATGATCAGGTTACATTGTTTGGCATTTTATGGAAATTAAACTGGAATTCCGCCAGTCGTGCCTGTATTATCGCCTACCATGGTCCAGGCCGGACGCCTAGGTATAGAGCCGGTTCTGAATCTCATGATATTTGTCCGGGACAGAAAATAGGACCCAATGAACCATAACCAACACTTTGAAATGATCAAGTTACATTTTTTGGCATTTTATGGAAATTAAATTAGAATTCCGCAAGTCANGGAGCCGGTACCGGATCGCATTATATTTTTCCGGGACATCAAATACGACCCAAGGAACCATAACCAACGCTTCAAAATGATCAAGTTACATTTTTTGGCATTTTATGGCAATTAAACTGGAATTCCGCTAGTCGTGCCTGTATTATTGCCTACCATGGTTCAAGCCAGACGCCTTGGTACGGAGCTGGTACCGGATCTCATGATATTTCAGGGACATCAAATTCGACCCAAGGAACCATAACCAACACTTCGAAATGATAAAGTTTCATTTTTTGGCACTTTATAGTAATTAAACCGAAATTACGCTAGTCGTGCCTGTATTATCGCCTGCCATGTTCCACACTGGACGTCTTGGTATGGAGCCGGTACCGGATCGCATGATATTTGCCCGAGACGTCAAATACGACCCAAGTAACCATAACCAGTGCTTCGAAATGATCAAGTCACATTTTTTTCATTTATGACAATTAAACTGGAATTCCGTCAGTCGTGCCGGTATTATCGCCTGCCATGGTCCAGGCTGGACTCCTTGGTACGGAGCCGGTACTGGATCACATGATATTTGTACGGGACATAAAATATGACCCAAGTAACAATAACTAATGCTTCGAAATGATCAAGTTAAAATTTTTGGCATTTTATGGCAATTAAACTGGAATTCCGCCAGTCGTGCCTATATTATCGCGTGCCATGGTCTTGACCGGACACCTTGATACAGAGCCGGTACCGGGTGCATGATATTTTTCTGGGACATCAAATACGATCCAAGGAACCATAACCAACTCTTTGAAATGATCAAGTTAAATTTTTTGGAATTTTATAGTAATTAAACTGAAACTCCGCCAGTCGTGCCTGTATAATCGCTTGCCATGGTCCAGGTAGAACGTCTTGGTACGCAGCCGGTACCGGATCGTATAATATTTGTCCGAGACATCAAATACGACCCAAGGAACCGTAACCAAGGCTTCGAAATGATTAAGTTATATTTTTTGGCATTTTATGGCAACTAAATTATAATGCTGCCATTCTTGCCTATATTATCGCCTGCCATGGTCAAGGTCGGATACCTTGGTACGGAGCCGGTAGCGGTTCGCATGATATTTTTCCGGGACATCAAATACGACCTTAGGAACTATAACCAACACTTCAAAATGATCAAGTTACATTTTTCGGCATTTTATGAAAATGAAACTGGAATTTCGCTAGTCGTGCCTGTATTATCGCCTGCCATAGTCCAGGCCGGACGCCTTGGTACGGAGCCAGTAACAGATAACATGATACTCCTCCGGGACATCAAATAATACCTAAGGAACCATAACCAATGCTTCGAAATGATCAAGTTATATTTTTTGGCATTTTATGGCAATTAAACTGGAATTCCGCCACAGGTGCCTGTATTATCGCCTGCCATGGTCCAGGCCGGACGCCTTGGTACGGAGCCGGTACTGGATCGCATGATATTTTTCCTGGACAGCAAATACGACTAAAGGATCCATAACCAAGGCTTCGAAATGATCAAGTTACATTTTTTGGCATTTTATGGCAAT
>ML406897.1:0-54769 GCA_005239525.1 Nicotiana knightiana | reverse complement strand
CCTCAACACATAGGAAATTATCAAGTCGTTTCACAACTCACACGGCACAATCATAATAACACACAAATTTGACGAAGACGGAACAACATCCGCTATTCTAATACATTTCCATGAAAAAGCGCTCTACTAAAATGGACATGCCTGGCTCATATGGAGCCCATAATCATATTTGAATCCATTCACAAACATCGAGTCTACCTTTCTCGCACCAACTAAGCTAATAGTTTTTACCTGGGTCCATATTAACCCACTTCCTCTCATAATACGCGAGAACAACCATCATAGCCGGGACAAACACCCCACAATCCACAACCCAATGAACTGAACGCCTTCCAGGCATAAATTCCCAATTAAGCAATATTGCACTGCTTTAAACTCAGTCCAAATCTTCAATCCATCAAGTGACTACATGTCACACTTATACAATCTTCCCGTGGTCACGCTCCCACGACCTTCCACACAGGGCAGCAAGTCTGCACATCCACCACTGGCCATACTACGCTGTAAGACAAATCAAGAACCCATAACCAGGGTACAAAGCCTCTTCCACCGAATATCAATCTCAGGTGACACTGAAGATAACACCAGCTTACGCTGAACTTTCAAATCAATTTTTCTTACTCTTCCAAGCTCGTGACATCCATATCATCACCGAACCGCAATCTTGATTCTTACTCCCAGTTACATACTGCTTACCGCACCTAACATGCCAATATGAGGTTGCGCAGAATCCCATCATAACTTCTGAACCACCAATAGGGTGAACACTTCATCATATAGAAACCTTTTACTTAACTCAATTCAAGAGTACCATCTCAACACACAAGTGAATTCCCACAATCGCCCAACATGCAAATCCTTAAGTAGTAGTCTATACCACCATAACCCTTCCGGGATCCGCCTACACCTGACAGGCCATAGCACTCAAATGCTCCCACATGAAATCCATTATGATGGCCGACAAGCCCCGCACACACCGGCACAAACCACATGCCTAACTTAATCACATCGAAGGAACTGATCACTGCCGTAAATGTGCCATTTCAACCATAGCTAATCAATCTATCTTCTTTTAACCATTTTCAATTGCCTCAGGAATAATAGCAACTTCCTTCAACTCATAGCAAACTCAACCCTCACTCATCCCGAGTGACCTTGATTCACGAGACTATGCTGTCTAAATCCTGCAACCCGTCTCATACCCTCCTGATAATCTTTCTAAAATCCGGAGTTTATTTCTCTCACTCCTCCAATACTATCCCGCACACTGAAACATATCATAGAACATTCCAACCATATTCTTTTTTCTCAGTAATCACTCTGCAAAAGCTCGATTCTCGGTCATACTGCTGCCTGAAACCCTTAAATGTTGCATTCTTAACTTTTGAACTCACTAGGACCGCTATTGAGAGTCACCCACTCTGACTGGCCCCGAATACAATCAACTCCAAGGCTCTTCTAGCACGTGAACACCCTTTTCCTTGAAGCACGTGAGTCACTACCCTGACAACTCACCTATGCCTTAAGCAAAATTTTGAATCTTCCAAAGCCTAGCTCTGGCCCGACAGGGCTAACTTTTGCACACATTCATCAAATCCCACGCACAATAACCATTTTACTCCTTTCCGTTAGCTGTAATAACTTGCCAACACGCCGATAATCCGCAACCCTATGATAACACAATCCTGCGACCCAAATGCAGATGGTGGGACTCCCCCACTTAGCCCGAAGCTACTCTTTGCACCACTCTAGACCCTGTCGAGATCCTCTCTCCTTTGATAACACGATCTTGCTCAACCAATCCATCCAATTCTTCCAAATTCTCTTGCTAGCACTCCCTAAATACTCAAATTCTCTAGCATCATTCACACATTCTGCCTCCTAACGAATAGCCACTAGAACCCCTCACAGAGACCTGCCAACCATGCCACCGTTATCCTATTCACAGGAGATAACCCATCTTGGAAAATCACCCGCGGACACCTTCCAACGATGTTGAAATGCACGCTCTCTGCGACTTCAATACCCTATCCTACGCCCTTCTTCATTTACCAACTTTACTCGTCCGTCCGCTCCTCATGGACATCCATTAAATGCACGACAATATCTTCAAATTCCAAACTATGGTGCCACTCCCCCACTTTGCCATTTCTCGACTTCCGCTTCTTACACCTGGCCTCCTAGAAATGGAACCACCGCCTAGACTCACTTCAGGATCATTCTCTGTAGCTCTCAAACCAGCAGATCATTACGACTTCAAACTCTCCGAAGATCACCTTTCTCTAGTTGCTTCATTATCAAATCTTATCCTGTACTGAACCACCGCACCTCACGGTCTCTGACAGCCGCTTCTTCAATATTCCCTCACAATACTCTGACCCCACGCAACCGAAGAAACCATAGCACCGACAAACTTAACACATTCCATTCGATCAATGAAGACGACTTCACATCACAGGTGCATATCCCACCTCATTAAAGACATCAAGTCTTACTACTTTATCAACCCCAACCGGACCATTCATAACCCAAATGCCTTTCCTCTGCCGGAACTAAAATACCGAAATCTCGAAATCAAACTCTGAGAAGACCTCCCTTCAAACCATTCATCACCCCCAACATACGGGCAAGCATTCTATCATCATATCAACATCGCGTGATAACCAATCACAAGCATCATCACTACTTGAGGATAGCCTTAAGGCTCCCAAAAACACAACTACTGAGCTGAAACAACATATTATTCTTTTGCAGGGCCATAACAACAGACCCAACCAATTACACATGGAAATATCATGAATTACATCTGTAGCACCATTTCAATTCCTCAAGTTTCCTGATTCATAGCAAGCGTTTCGCGATGCGTAAGATTGAGTAGGAATGAACATAGGCATAAGCCTCAAAGGAGTCGAATCACACGATGAGGAATCAAGAAGGGAAGTACTCCTAACAGCCCTGTAGCCTCTCGAAGATAAGTAGAGACGTCTCCGTACCGATCCGCAAGACTCTACTAGACTTGCTCATGACTCGTGAGACCTAAGGGAACCTAGAGCTCTGATACTACGTTGTCACGACCCAAAATCCATAAGGTCGTGATGGCGCCAGACATCATTGTCAGGCAAGCCAATAATTAATTAATTGAAATAATTTCCGGTTTAAACATTTATGAAAAACATTTCCTTTCACTTTATTACATATTAACTAAATAAAAAGTTGTTAAGTAAAACAATAGTTTGAATATTACACTTTAGCAAATATATCCCAAAACATCCCAGATACCAATGTCATAAGTACATGAGCAATTTCTAAGAATTTATACAATCATCACAAAGCCTGTCCTAAATACAAATTGGACAAGGAAATTTAAAATGAGGGAGACTATGTCAGCTGCGGATCGCCTCCGGATGATGCAGCTCGCCTAAGTCTCTGAATCCTCCACATTGCTATGAAAGTATCTGTGCAATAAAATGCACAGCAAGTGTAGCATGAGTACAAAAATAACGTGTACTCAGTAAGTCGCCCACCTAACCTCAGAGAGGTAGTGACGAGAGGTCAAATTAGACACTTGCTACAAGTCAATTTAGAATATTCAAGTGTGACACTAAGCATGAATATCATAGGCAATTTATTAAAATCAGGAATAATTATTATCAACTCTTTCCACATTTAACACTTTAACTCTTCATCATATTAATAACAATAATCATCATGGCTGATTTATTCAAATAATATTTTAATCAACGAGAAGGAACAACTTCTTCCAAAATCTTTAATAACTTTAAATCTCTGTCATTTTAGTTGACAACTTAAAATTCAAGGCCAGTAATCAGGCACAAATCATAGCAACTACGCAGTAAATATCATGCGCAAGCAATGCCGAGGGTCGAACGGCTCAAACCATAGATGCATCTATCTTCCCCGCTCGCGAATCGATCATGCGACGCGGTTATACATAAAATAATAAGGCTAGTCTGCTCGCGAATCATACCTGCGACTCAGGTGCTCATATGAATACACACAAATACGGGGTCATCCTGCTCGCGAATCATACATGCGACTTAGGCGCCTGAAGTTACACATGTTCACACAATAAGTCCACATTTTTATCAAGAAAGCAGTTTTTCTCAGGAAAGTGGTAAAATTCTTTTTAAAGGAACATGAAATATAGCTCTTAAATCTTTGTTTTAAAACTCATTTGTCAAGTTTAATGATATACCATAATATAACCCTACCATGTATACAATTATCCACGAAGGAATCAATTCTCTTTCTAGATGATTAACAAAATGAAATCTAGTCTTCTTTTAGATATTCAATTACGATTTCAATTATATTATCAGTTTAATAATACATGCAGGATCACAAGTACAACACGTAAGGCATGCTAGTGGGTCCTAGACTACCCGGACATGGCATAATAGTAGCTACGTACGGATTCCCGTCACCTCATGCGTACGTAGCCCCCGAAGATAATATCACATACTTAGTTAATTCACCTAGGGGGACAATTCCCCCTCACAAAGTTAGAAAGGAGACTTACCTCGCTCCGAAATTCCATAACCGGCTTCCAAGCCCTTCCGATGACTCTAACGGATGCACAACGCCCCCAAAACTATCCAAATAACGGCAACCCAATGAAAATATACCCTAATATTTGCAACAATTCTAAATTATATAATTTGTCAACCCCGCTTAGTGAAATGACCAAAATGCCCTCGGGCCCACGTGTCCGGAATCCAAAATTTCTCGAAGATATATTCTACCCATAGCCTTACTAACTCAAATATACGATTTACTCTAAATTCCACGCTCAAATTCATGGCTAAAAATCCAAATTACCATTTTTTTAGGTTTCTTCAAGATTTCCCAATTCTCCTACTAATTTCCATGTCTAATCCATGCATATAATCTTGTGTTTAACTTAGAAACATGAAGGAGTTACTTACCTTGACATTGCATGAAGAAATCCTCTCTTTGAAGCCTCCCAAGATCGTCCAAACGAAGAGAAAATGAAGAAATGGCCAAAAATTCTCGATTTTAAAACATTCTGCCCATGCCATTTTTCTCACCTGCGATTCCGCAGGTGCGACCAAACCTCCTCACCTGCGGCTTTCCTTAACTCAAGCCAACCTCGCACCTGCGCCCCATAGCCCGTATCTGCAACCTCACAGGTGCGGAAATACTATCGCACCTGCGCTCCCAACTGGACCATCAATCCTTCGCACCTGCGGTGCCATAGCCGCATCTACGGCCAAATCCTCGCAGGTGCGGTCACACCAGATGACAGCAAATTCTAGCCTTCTTCAAACTCTCAACTTGATCCGTTAACCACCCGAAATCCACCCGAGGCCCCCGGGACCCCGTCCAATTATACCAACATGTTCCAAAATATAGTGCGGACTTGCTTGAGGCCTCAAATCGCATCAAACAATATCGAAACCACGAATCGTACCCAAATCCCAACTTTATGAACTTAGAAATTTCCAACCTCTACATCTAATGCCGAAACCTATCAAATCACGTCCGATTGACCCCAAATTTTGCACACAAGTCATATTCAACATTAAGAACTTTCTCCAACTTCTGGAATCGCATTCCGACCTCGATATCAAAATTTCCACTTCCGGTCGGATTTCTCAAAAACCTTCAAATTTCTATCTTTAGTCAAATGACTTTAAAATGACCTACAGACATCCAAATTCACTTCCGATCGCGTTCCCAACTCCAAAATCACCATATGAAGCTATTCCCAGACTCGGAATCCCAAACGGACATCAACATCACTGAAATGCGCTTCAAGCCAAACTTAGGAAATTCTTCAAAAATGCTTACTTCCACAATATATGTCGAAACGCTCCCGGGTTATCCAAAACCCGATTCGGACATATGCCCAAGTTAGAAATCATCATACGAACCTGCTGGAACCTTCAAATCCTGATTCGGAGGTCGTTTACTCAAAATTCCAATCTTAGCTGATTCTTCCAACTTAAGGCTTCTGAAATGAGAATTTTCTTTCCAAATCAACTCTAAACTTTCCGGAATTGAATTCCGACCACACCTACAAGTCATAATACCTGAAATGGAGCTGCTCATGACTTCAAACCGCTGAACGACGCTCTAGAGCTCAAAACGACCGGTCGGGTCTTTACATTTACACAGATTTTTCTAGCAACCAAAACATGGAAAAGATTATGCATTATCATGGGGTGAATCTGACCAAACGGTGGCCAGATTCACTTCCCTAATGTTAATTCAAACTAGGGACAACATTGTTATCCTTAGAAATTCTAAATGGGCTTAAAATAAACAACATGTCCATACGAATCAGGAAACACAAATAGCTACAACAGATTTTAGCTTAAACAAAAAAATATTCATAGAAATTTAAGCACAAAATTTTATTTAATACAAAAGGGTTTACATACCATTAAAAATAAAGAAAACAACAAGAGATATGACCAAATAAAGGTCAAGAAAACCAGAATTTGTGAGCTTAATACAACACAATAGATCAGCAACCAACCAATGCAGAAATACCCAGAAATAACAACTTGAATGGACCAGAATGTCGAAAAGAAAATTAGCAAAGAGAGCAGTTTTTTCCCAGAAAACCCATAGCCAAAAGAAAACCGATTTTCAGAATTTTCTTGCACCCATTTGTTGGTATTTTCAGTGTTTTTCTGTTTTTCAAAGTAGTGGTATATTTTCATAATAGTATTTTCTAATGAGTGTATGTGTGTGTAAATTTCAGACTAAATTTTTCTAAATTGTGTGTTTTTGGGAGCAGTCTTCTATCACTTTTTAGAGAGTTTTTTCCTTATATTGTGTGTCTACTTGTGTGTATAATTCAGTAGGTAAGGTCTGTAGGTGTAGGTGTAGGTCCATTTTTCAGAGAATAATGTAGTCTATTGATAGGGAGTTTAGGGGTAGCATCTTTTAGGGAATATACATAATCTATTAAGCTGAAATAGTACAAATACAGCTGTCCATTCTTATCCTTTTGTAACAGCTAGGACAGTTGTACCTCTTTCTAGAAGGTTCTATTATTTACAACCTTATTTTCTTTTAAGAAATTACTATTTTTAACCTAATATATCTGATTTTGTGCTTTTCAGATTTTTTTTTTTGACATTTATCCTAATTCTAGAAGCTTCTTGGGCTGTTACACCCAAGATTCTTCAATTGAAGTTCCTAAACTACCCTTTAATACCTTTAGAGTTACTCTTTTAGTTATTCAAGGTTAAGTGTTAGGTTATTTATTAAGTGTTGACTAATTTTATCCTATTTAATTAATTAAATTAGTAGTTGGAAGTTTAAGTTTCTTTTAAAGTAAGGTTGAATAGTTCTAACCAAGATAATTTAGCTAAACCTTATGTGAATTTATTTTAGAACTTAGGTTAACTAGTTCAAGTGATTTTTTAAGTGTAGTTAGTGAGTCTATTAGGCTTAATTGATTACCTCTAAATTATGACTTAGTCTTTGGTTTCAACTTAGCTTAGGCTTGACTAGTCATGTATAGTTAACCTTCTATTAATTAACAAAAATCAGAAACTTAATTAACTTACCCATAAACTGCTTAATCAATTAAATCAGGTGAATGACTAACACGCAGTCTTTAGGACAGTGTAGGTGCCAATTCTATCCTAAGAGTTAAAATTAGATTGACTTAGCACAAAAAATCAGTAATTAATTAAAGCAATTTTCATGTGAATCTTAGGCTAATTAATTTAGGCAATTACTATATTAGATATATCTAATACATGCATGATTTGACCAATTTTACCATCTGGAAAATTAGGGAAGATAAGGGGAAGAAAAGGGTACGTGAATCTAAGGTGATTAACTTAGGACCAGAAAATTAATCAGCAGATTAAACAAGTACACAAAGACTATCATTTCAGAATAAAATCCAGAAAAGTCAGGAAATCCTAAATTAATACACAATCAAAAGCAACCAGAACTAATCAATCAAAAACAACAAAAAGAAAAGGTAAAAATCCCAACAACAATAAAATCACGTGTAGAAGTGACTAAACTGGAAAAACTAGACTAATTAGTTTAGGGATTAATTAGTAAGACTAGACTTAACCTTAATTACTACCTTAATTAGACCTAAACATGTATGTTTAAACTAGCGTCAATTAATTAATACATAAATTATAAGAATCAGAATCAGTCAAAAGGGAAACAGAAAAACCTAGTTTGTAAACTACATTAGTCAAAACATGGCGGAATTAAACCTAGAATGAGATTCAAACAATATTCAACATCAAAACATATCAATTTGTAAATAAAATCAGAAACTAGAAACCTAAGATTAAGTAACTAAGTCAGTGACTTCAAAATTTAGTTCAAACAAACGAAACATAAAGAAAAATAGAGTTAAAAAGGGTACGAGTTAGCTAGGATGGATTTAATTGGATTCCGGTCTTGCCGAATTTTGGCCGGATTCTGGCGGGGTTTGGAAATGGTCCAAACCCACATGAATCAGTAGCTCTCATCAAGAGCTATTGACTCATGTAGGTTTGAGTCATTAGACTTCTCTAATTCGGCCTGGTAGAAGATTTCTAGGGTTTCTGGTTTTTAGATCTAAGATTGGGAAATTTTGGTGGGGGTTTGGGGAAATCATGGGTAGGAGGTGATTGAGGTGAAGGAGAGGAGTGTTTGGTGAAATTTTGGGGTTGTTTGGTGGAGCTCTGCCGCTAGTGAGGCGATTTCCGGACGGCGGAGGTGGTGAGTATTTGAGGGCGGCTAGGGTTTTGGATCTAGGGAGGGAGATGCGAGTGAGGGGTGTAGGGTAGAGTGAGTTTGAGGGGGGTATGGGGGCGTGTTAGTACAGTTATATAGAGAGGGGGGAGTGAGTTGTGGACTGTCGGATTAAAACGATCTAACGGTTGAGGTTGATAGGAGATAAAACGGGGTCGTTTTGGGTAAGTGGGGTTTGGAAGGGTTTGGCTTGTTTGGGCTGGGAATGTTTTGTGCATAGAGAAGGGGTTTGGGCCTGGGTAATTTTGGCCCAGGTCCGATTTTAACCCTCGCATGACCAATTAACTTAATTAGTTAATTAACACTAATTCAAATTAAACTTTAAAAAATGTAGTAACTAATTTTAACTTTGTTTTTGTCTAATTATAAATTAATTGTTGAGTTAATTAAGAGTAACACTATTTAATTTGAGGCTCCTAATCGTTTAGAGAATAAATTTCGCAATTTTGTTAGAAAAAATGATCAAATTAAGAAATTAACCATTAAATCCACATTATGTCAAATAATCACATTTTCGTTATTATTTATTTCAATCGATTGAAAATAATGTACTAATTAGTTCTAGTTTAAATTTTAATTGATGAGTAAATTAAAAGGTGAAATTGTTAGTTAACAATTGTAATTATTTGAAGGATAATTTTCCGTAATTTTCAATAAAATGATTGAGTTTATGTACCCAATTATGCAATTTTAAATCATTTATAAATTTTAAAGGCAAATTATGATTATGCAATGCAAAATAATTCACATATAATACTGAAATTCAACAAAAATTTATAAAACTAATTAATTTATTTAATTTTTGTAGGAGTATATAGTAGGTTAAAAATGACATGCTCACAGCTGCCCCTCTTTGCTCGGAAACACGAGGAGTTTTCGGGCAAAGACAAGTGAGCAGTTATAACAACTTTCACCCGTTCAAATACTCCATGCGAAGCATTTTTTTTGAAAAGTTTGACCGAACCCTGCTTCAAAGGTTGCCTACATATCCTTGGCTATAAAGGAATCAGGTCAGTGTAGTTCTGGAAGTTTTGGTAGCTGGGACTATCGGGTAACTGTGATTTCACTGTAGTTGTTGCTGTTGTTACTGTTGTTGAGCTCCTTATTACACCAAAGTAACAAAACGCAAAGTCTAACTAAGCCTATCAACTACTAGTTACAAGATCCCTATCTGTACACTCTAAGGCTTGGTCTTGAGTCTTGGATTTTACTGACTCTGACCTGGATCTCGATGCTTGATAGTCGTAGGTGTTGATTTTATCTTCTCATCCTTCAGATCAAGGCAGGATATACAGAACGGATGACTTCAATCTCGTCCTGAATTGTCCACTTCTTCCCCGCTTTTGCATTTTGGATTTAATCTTCTCTTTCTCTTTTTATTCCGGATCGAAAACTTTTCCTTTTGGTCGTCTCGAATCCATTGTCCTAAAGTGTAATCTGCGCAAAATAAAAAACAAACGAACGAAATTTTCTGCCCCAATTTTTACTAGAAAAATTTCGTGAGTTATTGTAATGAAATTTATGCTACTTTATTATTGAAAGCGATGAAAAGTCGGGAATGGTGCATCCAGAATGGATGTAGACTATGGGTGGATACCCTATGCCTAAAAAGTAAAATCAACTAGGGATTGGAGACCTTATGTTGACAAGATTGACAGGTTATGCCGTCGTCAGAAAAGATCACCAGGTTATGCCAGTGTCAGGAGAAAATCAACAGGTTATGCTGCTGACCGAAGAAGATCACCAGGTTATGCTGGTGCCGGGAAGAAATCAACAGGTTATTTTGTTGCCAAAAGAAGATCACCAGGTTATGCTGGTGTTGGGGAGGATCAACAGGTTATGCTGTTGACATAAAAGAGATCACCAGATTACGTCGGTGTTGGGAAAAGACCAACAGGTTATGTTGTTGTCAGGAAAAGATCACCAGGTTATGCTGGTGTCTGGGAAGGCCAACAGGTTATACTGTTGCCAGGAAAAGAGATCACCGGGTTATGCCGGTATTTGGACAAGACCAACAGGTTATGCTGTTGCCAGGAAAAGAGATCACCGGGTTATGCCGGTATCTGAAAAAGACCAACAGGTTATGCTGTTGTCAGGAAAATATCACCAGGTTATGATGGTGTCTGGAAAGGCCAATAGGTTGTCTTGTTGCCAGGAAAGAGATCACCGGGTTATGTGATATCTGGAAAAGACCAACAGGTTATGCTGTTGTCAGAAAAAGATCACCAGGTTATGCTGGTGTCTGGAAAGGCCAACAGGTTATGCTGTTGCCAGGAAAAGAGATCACTGGGTTATGCCGGTATCTGGAAAAGACCAACAGGTTATGTTGTTGTCAGGAAAAGATCACCAGGTTATGCTGGTGTCTGGAAAGGCCAACAGGTTATGCTGTTGCCAGGAAAAGAGATCACTGGGTTATGCCGGTATCTGGAAAAGACCAACAGGTTATGTTGTTGTCAGGAAAAGATCACCAGGTTATGCTGGTGTCTGGAAAGGCCAACAGGTTATGTTGTTGCCAGGAAAAGAGATCACCGGGTTATGCCGATATCTGAAAAAGACCAACAGGTTATGCTGTTGTCAGGAAAAGATCACAAGGTTATGCTGGTGTCTGGAAAGTCCAACAGGTTATGTTGTTGCCAGGAAAAGAGATCACCGGGTTATGCCGGTATCAACTAGAGAGTGGGACCCTATGTTGGTATCAACTAAGGAATGGAGTATCCTAGGTTGGAAAATTCATCGGGTTATGCTGGCATCAACTAGGTATTGGGACCCTATGTTGGCATCAACTAAGGACTGGGATATCCTAGGTTGGCATCAATTTATGTCGGCATCAACTAGGGAGTGGGAACCTATGTTGGCATCAACTAAGGAATGGAATATCCTAGGTTGGAAAAGGTGTAGCTGGGGATTGGAGGCCCTATGCTACCTTAGGTTTGAACTGTTCTCAACATCATTTCCTATATTTATTTTAATTATTTTCAAAGAATGAGTGAAGGCGGGAAAGAACTTTAGAGGGAACTTTCCTTCTGGAATCGTCGCTGCAAAGTCGCTTCTGGCCCTTGCGCAACCTCCTTTGGTTGCACCTGCTTTTTGCAAGGTGACTTTTGAGTTACAATGTTTCCTTCAAACAAAGAACAATTGTCAGTTTGAAACGGTGGTTGGTTTTTCGGCCTTGATTATTTCAACTTGCTTGATTTTTGCCCCTTTGATGAATATCTCGATTGGGTTTTATCTTTAATCCCGAGGATCTTGGCTTTCTGGATTTTCCTTTGGAAATTGGTCACGTGAGACCCAGCATTCTGACTTTGTTTGCCTTTGTAGGTCTTTCAGTTTTTGACCTTTTCTTTCAACTTTACGGCATTTGGAGTATTTTGTCTCTTCGATCTTTGCCGGTATGATTAGCCCCATGGGACTCAACCTTTCAACTTTATTCTCCTTCATGGGCATCTTAATTTGGTTTTCTCCTTCCAAGAGTTCTTTGAGTTCGAAGTATCGGTCGCTATGGACAGTCGAGATCGACTCGATGCCCCTGATGAGGCTAGGTGCCTTTTACATATTAGCCCGTGTCAACTGAGACCTGTAAATCAGTTTTTCCATCCTTTCTTTGCCTTACTTGAGAAAAAGAGTTAGACCGAAAAGGATTGAAAGATAATAACAAAGAAATGGAAACAATGAATTTTGACAAGAAATATCCCTTTAGGGGAAAGAAAAGAAGGACTTATCTGGAGTGTATGCGGCCTTCAATGAACATGACATGCCTCTTGGACTGGATGTCCGATCTATGTAAACCATCCAACTCTCATAAATTCGTCATGACTTTTACCTCGAGGTTGAGAAACCTTGCCCCGGACTGTGTCCATGTCAATAACCAATTATCCTTTTCTGATTAGTGGTGCCCTTTGCGAGTTTTCACTAACTAACCTCTCTCATTTCTCTTCTCGCTGTCGCCCTATAGTGCTCTTTGCGAGTTTTGACTAACAAGACTCTCTCATTTTCAATTTCTCTGCTCACCGTGTGTGTTTTCACCAATAAGACTTTCTCATTTTACTTTTCTCATTTGCTTGTATCAGATCCAAACAACTATATCCTCCAATTTTAGACATCTTTGCTGATTGATCGGAAGGACTTGAACAGGATTTGGGGTAAAAAGAATTTGGATTGTATTACAACTTTGGAACCTTTCAGCGTAACCATCGCCGAACCATTATAACTTCTGCCCCAGTTTCACTTTTGGGAAAATTTGGATTTTTATTTTGGTGCGATTGAAACCCAGAGAGAGGCTGCCTACGTATCCTTTCGGAATCAAGTCAAACGTAGTTTAGGGAACTTTTATTTTTGTTTTTGATTTTTGTTTTGTTTTTCCTCTATTTTGTTTTGTTTTCTCTTTCTTTTGCTTTCCTTGTTCTCCTTTTCTTTTTTTCTTTTTTTTTCCTTTTTTCATTTGATTTTTCTCTTCTTCTTTTTTCTCTTTTTTTTGTTGTTTTTTTTCTTTGGCAAGAGGGTTGATAGTGTTTGGGGTAGTGAGAATCAAAGCCTTCATCCTTTCAATCGGAGAGTGTCAAACTGCGAAGAGGTCAAACATAATACCTTTTGATTGCATCTGTATTGACAGCTGTTTCGGGGTCATTTCCTTCAACATCCCCTAAGTACAATGCTCCTTTTGGTAATAATTTTCTTATAATGTATGGACCTTTCCAATTTGGGGCAAATTTTCCTTTCGCCTCTTCATGGTGCGGGAGGATACGCCTTAGGACGAGTTGCCCCACTTCAAAATTTATAGGCCGCACTTTCTTGTTATAAGTGCGGGCCATTCTTTGTTGGTACAACTGCCCATGACAAACTGCGGCCATTCTTTTTTCATCGATCAGAGTTAACTGTTCCAATCGGGTTTTGACCCATTCATCATCCTCAATCTCAGCTTCGACAATGATCCGAAGGGAGGGAATTTCAAATTCTGCAGTTATTACGGCTTCAGTGCCATAAACCAACAGATAAGGCGTAGCTCCAACTGATGTGCGCACGGTTGTGCGATATCCCAATAATGCGAAAGGCAATTTCTCGTGCCATTGCCTAGAACTTTGGATCATTTATCTGAGGATTTCTTTGATGTTCTTATTTGCTGCTTCGACGGCACCATTGGCTTTGGGACGGTAAGGGGTGGAATTACGGTGTGTGATTTGAAACTATTCACACACCTCCCTCCTCAAGTGACTGTTTAGATTCGCAGCATTATCAGTAATGATAGTTTTTGGAATACCGAAATGACAGATGATGTTTGAATGCACGAAGTCCACCATTGCTTTCTTAGTGACGACTTTTTGGTTCGATTGGCCCAATGACATCCATTCCCCAGGCAACGAACGGCCAAGGTGCTGACATGGGATGTAATTTCGAGGGTGGTGCATGAATCAGGTCGCCATGTATTTGACACTGATGGCACTTTCGGACAAAACATAAATAAAATTTTTTCCATGGTCATCCAGTAATATCATGCCCGTAGGATTTTCTTTGCGAGGACGTACCCTTTCATGTGCGGACCACATACTCCTGAATGCACTTCGTTCGTAATGTTTTCAGCTTCTTTGGCATCCACGCACCTTAACAGATTCAGATCCGGAGTTCTTTTATACAACACTTTTCCGCTTAAGAAGAAACTGTTGGCGAGCCTTCTGATGGTTCTCTTTTGATCTCCGTTGGCTTGTTCCGGATATTCTTTTGTTTTCAAGAACCTTTTAATATCATGATACCAGGGTTGGATATCAGGTTCTACTTCAACTGTATTACAATAATCGTGTCTTTCCCGGATTTGAATCTCCAACGGGTCAATATGGACATTGCCCGGATATGGTAGCATTGCAGCCAAGGTAGCCAATGCATCTGCTAACTCATTGTGGAATCGAGGAATATACTTGAACTCGACGCATTTGAATATCTTGCTGAGTTCTTCCACATGTTGTCTATATGGAAGAAGCTTGATATATCGAGTTTCCCATTCGTGTTATGCTTGTTTGATGATCAAGTCAGAATCCCCCATGATTAGTAATTCCTCCACATCCATATCAATTTCCATGTTCATCCCCATTATGCAAGCTTCGTATTCAGAAGTGTTGTTTGTACAGAAGAACTGAAGACGGGCAGTGGCGGGATAGTGTTGTCCCATGGGTGAAATCAAGATTGCCCCAATCCCCACACCTTTTGCATTGACTGCTCCATCAAAGAACATTTTCCAAGTGTTAGTGTTTTCTGGGAATTACTTCGACTGAATTCACTTCCTCATCCGGGAAGTAGGTGCTTAAAGGTTGGTATCCATCATCAACCGTATTTTCAGCTAGATGATTGGCCAAAGCTTGGGCTTTCATGAATGTGCGGGTGACATAGACAATGTCGAACTCTGTGAGCAGGATTTTCCATTTTGCTAGCCTTCCTGTGGGCATCGATTTTTGAAATATGTACTTTAAAGGGTCCAGCCTGGTTATGAGATATGTAGTATAGGCCAGCAAATAATGTTTGAGATTTTGAGTAACCCAAGTTAGGGCACAGCAAGTTCTCCAGTAGAGTGTATTTGGCTTCATACCCAGTGAATTTCTTGCTCAGATAGTAGATGGCTTGCTCTTTCTTCCTGGTAACATCATGTTGCCCAAGGACACATCCAAAAGAATTCTCCAAGACGGTCAGGGACAAGAACAAAGGTCTCTCGGGCTCAGGTGGGACCAACACTGGCGAATTTGACAAATATTCTTTGATTTCGTCAAAAGATTCCTGGCATTCATCTGTCCACTTAATCGCTGCATCTTTCTTTAGTAACTTAAATATGGGCTCACAGGTGGTTGTAAGCTGTGCGATGAACTGGATGATGTAGTTTAACCTTCCTAGTAAGCTCATGACTTCTTTCTTGGTTTTTGGAGATGGCAGATCTCGGATAGATTTTATCTTTGTTAGATCTAATTCAATGCCCCTCCGGTTGACTATAAAGCCCAAGAGCTTCCCGGATGGAACACCAAATGCACATTTAGCAGGGTTCAATTTCAAGTCGTACTTGTGTAGCCACTCAAAGAATTTTCTCAAATCTCGAACATGGTCTTCTTGTGTCCTGGATTTAATAAGTACATCATCAACATACACCTCGATTTCTTGGTGCATCATGTCATGGAAGATGGCAGTCATGGCTCTCATATAATTTGCCTCGGCATGACCCGGTAACAGTAGGTTCCCCATGGGGTGGTGAAAGCCGCCTTTTATGCGTCTTCTTCATCCATCAGGACTTGATGATACCCGGCATAACAATCTACAAACGAATGTACCTCTTGTTTGGCCCAATTTTCGACAAGGATGTGAATTTTTGGTAACGGGAAGTTGTCCTTGGGACTTTCTTTGTTTAAATCCCTATAATCAACACATACTCAGATCGTCCCGTCCTTTTTTGATACTGGGACTACGTTAGCTAGCCATGTAGTGTATCTGACTACTCGGATTACACCGACTTTTAATTGTTTGGTAACTTCTTCTTTAATTTTGTCGCTGATGTTTGTTTTGAATTTTCTTTGCTTTTGTTGGATTGGGGTAAGTTGGTAATTTTTGCACTACTAAATCGACACTCAATCCGGGCATATCATCTTAAGACCATGCAAACACATCTTTAAATTCAAACAAGAGTTGGATCAATGCATCTCTGGTTTTTTCCTCAGTGTGAATGCTTATCATGGTTTCTTTGACCTCTTCTGAATTGCCCAAATTGATTGGCTTAGTTTCATTTAGGTTTGGCTTAGGCTTATTCTCAAATTGTTCCAATTGTCTATTTATTTCTCTAGAATCCTCATCTTCATCATATTCGAGCTCTTGATTCATTATTTCATAATTAGATGGCGTTTTAGGATCTAGGTATGAAGTCCGCAAGCATGTCATGTTATTTAAAGCCGCATTATAAGGACTGAAAAATAAGAAAAATAACAAAATCAGAAAAAATAATAAAAGAAGATCCATAGACGATGAGGTATTGATTTTGATTTCATTGAATTTGAAGATAATAGGGTTTTACATCGGAATTTAAAAGACAACAAAATTAAAACACTCGAGTTACACCCTGAAATAACTCGGAGTGCAGAAAGGATGGAAAAACATGAGCTACCAGGATTCCCGCCTGACTGGGAAGGGAGTAGCTTTCCAATTTTGCAATTTGGCATTTGGTCCCATATATTGCACCTCAGCAGTGCTCGAGCCTTAACCCGGCTAAACCATGTGGAATTCATAGAGCATTTGTCTCATCGCCTCGCAAATCTCTTCGATTTTTTTGGCCATGAAGGCCTCTTCTTCTCCTTCTATATAATTTGGCTTAACAAATGTTTTGGCGAGGTGCAGAATTGGCTGAGGCAAAACCCACCCATCTCTCTTACGTTTTTCAGCCCATTCATCATCGGCGTTGGTAGCTTGAAAACCTATGCCAAAGAATTTCTTGTTGCCAGGCAACATAACGGGTTCTGTGATGCCTTGCAAAGATGCCCCAAACCCTTTCTGGGGCTTGTATCTATGTTTGATCATTTTTTCGGTGACCATGACTGATGCGCTCGACAAACAGGGTTGAGGGCATGGAGTTCCTTCCTCGCACTGGTCAGCAAGTAAAATTTCAAAAGCCTGGTAAATAATGTGTTCACTTCCCTCTCTTGCCTCAAGACAGGGGACCAATGGGTCCCTGTAGATTGATTGTTCATCCTCTCCATGGACAACTATCTCTTGGTTCTCGTGCTCGAACTTGACCATTTGATGGAGAGTAGAGGGTACGGCTCCCGCAGCATGGATCCAGGGCCTTCCTAGTAGAAAGTTATAGGAAGTGTCCATGTCCAGAACTTGGAACGTTATTTCGAAATCCACAGGGCCAATGGTTAGGATTAAATCAAGTTCTCCTATAGTATCCCTTTTGACGTTGTTGAAAGCCCGGACACAAACATTATTCGGCCTGATCCTTTCAGTCCCAATTTTCATTCTTTGCAATGTTGACAGAAGGCAAATATCTACCCCGAATCCACCGTCCAGCATGACCCATTTCACATAATAACCTTCACACTTGACCGTTAAGTGTAAAGCCTTGTTATGGGTAGCTCCTTCGGGAGGTAAGTCATTTCGGCTAAAAGAGATTTTGTTGACTTCGAAGAACCGTTCTGCCATTCTTTCCAGTTCTTCAACCGTAGTCTCGATCGACATATACACCACATTTAGCGTATTTAGAAGTACTTTTTGGTGCTCGCTTGAGCTCAACAATAGAGACAAGAGTGAAACCTGGGCAGGAGCCTTTCTGAGTTCATCAATCACAGCATACTCTGATGTTTTCATTTTTCGAAAGAATTCCTCGGCTTCTTCGGCAGTAACAAGCTGTTTGAGGGGGAAACGTTTATGTTTGGCTTTGTTCAACCCTTTTGGGTCATGATACTTCCCAAATGGGTTTGTTTCATTCACTTCCCCTCTGACTTCCTTCCCTTTATAGGTGACCAGCGTCTGATTATAGTTCCAGGGGATGGCAGTGGTATCTTTTATTGAAATTTGTGGCCTGCGACTAATGATCAGAGAGTCATCCAGCTTTGGTGAGATGACTGGCCCTTTTTCCACATACGTACCCTTTGGTACATACATTCTAGGCAAATTTTCTCTTAGCTTCAAACTCTTTGGAGGGCTCAACGTGAACTGCCTATTTCTGGGAGCTCTTGGGACGTAGAGGACGGCTTCTTTGGTTGGTGGTACCTCTCTCTCTACTTCCTTAGCCTTTTCTTCATTATGGATGGTAGGCTTTGTCTTCTTTGCATCCCTGAACGGTTTTGCGGTTGTCTTAGGTTTCTTTTCTGTACCAGTGATGGCAATAATGGCTTTCAAAGCAGGGTCAAACCCCTTGTCCTCACAAATCATTCCGATGACGGGCCCGTTGTTGTGGGCTGGAAATGGATTGTTTGTTACATTGGGGACTTCCTCGTCCCTAAGCACTACCTTTTTCTGTTCAATTAGGCTTTTAACTGCTCTTTTGAGAGTCCAATGGTTCTTAATATCATGCCCTACCGCCCCAGAATGATAGGCACACCTAGTACCCGGCTTGTATGATGGAGATTCTGGATTCTGCTTGTTTGGAGACATGGGCTGCAGAAGACCCATCTGAACCAATTTTGGAAAGAGGCTAGAGTATGAATCACCAATGGGTATGAAGTTGGTTCTTCTGGGTGGTTCACGGGGATGGGTATTATATTGGTAGTTGTTCTGGGGAGGATGTGGATTATATGGAGCTTGGTTAGGATGGTTATTTCTGGGAAGTGGAGCTCTGTTCTGATTGTGTTGTTGTTGTGCCCGTGTGTACGACTGAGCATTCATTACTGCGTAGGGATGGGGAGGCATAGCATAGACTGCGTTTTGATGAGGAAAATAATGTTGTGAAGCTCTGGGTGATAGGCCTGGATAGTCCTGAGGTCGTCGAGGACTTCTTAGGTTTGATGCCATCATGGCTCCCTCTTCTTTCCTCTTCCTGCTTGCTAGGCCTCCCGAGCCGCTCTGAATGGCTTGGGAGGTGGCTCTCAGGGCTGATTGACTCAAGATACGGCCCGTTTTTAAGCCGTTTTCTACCGTTTCACCAATTTTGATGGCCTCCGCGAACGGTTTGCCCATGGAAGACATCATATTTTGGAAGTAATCAGCCTCTTGGGCCTGCAGGAAGACACTAACCATTTTGGTCTCATCCATAAGAGGTTTTACTCTGGATGCCTGTTCAAGACACTTGATGGCGTATTCGCGGAAGCTTTCAGAAGCCTTCTTCTTGAGGTTGGACAGAGAATTTCTGTCTGGAGCTATGTCCACGTTTTATTGAAACTGTCTCACAAAGTCCCGAGCTAGATCATCCCATATGTGCCAATGGGATATGTCTTGATCAATATACCATTCTGAGGCGATCCCAGCAAGGCTTTCTCCAAAGTATGCCATAAATAACTCTTCTTTCCCCCTGCCCCTCTCAATTGATTGCAATATTGTTTCAAATGGGAGATTGAGTCTCCATGCCCGTCATATTTTTCAAATTTTGGTGCTTTGAAATCCACGGGCAGATGCACATGAGGAAACATGCATAGATCGGCGTAAGACACGCTCTTTTGGCCACTCAGGCCCTGTATGTACTTCAAGCTTTGCTCAAAACTTTTCATTTTCCGTGTCATTTCCTCTTGTTCGGGATTTCTCAAGATTCTCTCTTGTTCCATACGAGACTCAAATTGTGGATGTTGTGGATAAGAGTTTGGAGTGACTCGGGTAGTATCCGGTTGGAATTGGGGAGCTTGAAAGGTGAAATTTGATGGCTCAAAGCTCTGTCGTGGAAATGTTGGTTGTGCCATACCGGTAGCTGGTGGCACGGTGAATACAATAGATGGTATTCCAGAAGACGGTGCCCCGGGCGGACCTCAGAAGGCATTCCGATCATAGTAGGGAACCCAAATGGTATGAACGGGTTAGGTGCTGAAATTGGAACATTAGTGGTCCCTCCCGTTCTTGGGATCAACTCAGGGAAAATGGGGATAACACTAGGCGGCTCCCTGCCATTAGACCAAGCATCCCACATTCCTAACATGCGGCATCTCATCCTCCTATTATCTTCGGCAACTGCTGATTCAGACTGTGGGATAACCGATACGGGGTTATCTTGAGGTTTGACAATAGACAGAAGACTTTCACATGCCATTGCAATGCTTCCTTTGGACCATGTAAAATAGTGGTGTGTCGCCAGAATACCACCGCAAAAGCCAACCACCTTAAAAATAAGAACCTTAAGAGTAGACAGCAAACAGGTTAGTTTGAGATATTAACATATAGGGAATCACACGTTGGGATGCAGTGCACCTAAGCAGTCAAACATTTTTCTAAAATGTTTGCGACGACTGCGTGTTTCATCCCGGCTTTAATGTTTCACTCTTTTATTTCTTGATTATTTTCTTTTAGGGTTATGATCGAATCCTATGTGGACTGCCTACGTATCATGACGCCGCATGAATCAGATCATCACGTAGTTCAAAATAATAGATATAGAGTGACAAGGTGCTCTTTTCATTACTAAATATAGCTCTTTGTTTTTCATTACAAGCAGTTTGAAATACTGATAACCATAAAAGAAATAGTACAGACTCTAGACAACCATCAACAACTTAATATTCTAGAAAGCAATAAAATACAAACTCGAAAACTAAAACATCAAAAGTAAAGGAGGGCTTCTCCTTGTCTTCTCGGGGCCTGTGGTGCATTGGCTGGTCTATGTGCAGGACTGTGGGCAATATCTACCTGAAGTCGATCCAAATCATCCATCACCTGGTGGACGAAAGTCATCATAGAGGCAAAAAACATGGAGGTAGTCATGCTTTCACATTCGTGACATTTCTGCACAACGTAGTCAGCTATTTCTTTGATCCTGTTCCTGATGACCCCTTTCTCCTGAAGCAGGCGCCCTATTTGTAGTGCTCGGGCTTCCAATACTTGGTCATTTGCATTGTTCTGGTCCTGTAGTTGTTGCACGGTTCCTTCCAATTGGCACATTCGTGCATAACAGTGCTCCCTTTCTGTTTTAAAGTCTTTAGTTTGTTGGACCACTTCATTCCCCATGGCAAACGATTTTTCCTTCAGGATTTCCATTTCTTTGCTATACTTCTGCCTCAAATGATGAGCCTTTTCTTCTGCCCCCTTTTCTAACTTGGTTTGGGCATCTAGCAGGTCCCTTTCAGCTTTGGTCAAATCAAATGGGTACTCATGAACCTTCGTCCTCAGGTTGCTAATGATTTTCTCATCCCTTTCACTCCTCATCGGTGTTTCAGCAGCTATTTTCAAACTCCGGAGTTGGGCACGGAGCACCTCGTTCTATTGGGTCAATTGTCATTTTTTCCTTTCAACTACTTGTGCTTGCAACTCAATGTCGAACTCAAGGTTCCTTAAATTCTCCTTCAGAGTATGGATGGTGGCCTGATACCCCTTTTCCTTTTCTCCCCAAGCCAACCTTTATTGAATCTTATCATCGAAAGCTTGAACATGAGGCCTTTTGGAAGGCCTTTCTGACTCGGGTTTGGGTTCTTTATTAATGCAATTTCTTTTCTCAAACCACGCTACATAACCTGGATCCACTTCACCTCTAACAAGGTCAGGCACTTGAGTATCTTCTTTCAAATACTGACACCCATTCCAGCTTTGTTGAATTAAGGCCTCGGGTAATGGAGCTTCAGGGTGTAATTCAATGACCTGGATGCTCAAATATTCTTCCTCGGGTACTATTTGATACCGTCCCAACTGCCTCAAACCCCTTAGGGGTGCATAGGGTTGAACACTTCTCAGACTCATTAACAACAAATGATTTCTCGCAGCCGACAAATGTATGACCTCTCTGACAGGCAGCCATCCCAAGGTCCATTCTATCTGATTTGCCCGTAAAGTTCTCAGATGGTTGATCCAAGCTTCAAATCCCTCTGGGGAATTGTAGTCTTTTACTCTTTCTTCATAACTTTAGATGAAATTGGTTTTGTCATGACCATAGCTCATGAATCTCAGGTGATGACGAAGGTGTTCGATTAACCACATTTGGAGAATAATGTTGCAACCTTCGAAGAATGTTTCCCCTGACTTGCATGGCGTTAAAGCCCGGTAAATATCAGACAGTATGAGCGGAGGTAAAGTGTGATCTTTTTTCTCAGTCAAAACCTAGGGCAGCGATTCTATCCACACGAACATCAATGGTCCTTTTTGCATTTGGAAAGACCATTACACCCAGGAATTCCACAATGAAGGCTATTCGGCGGTGAATTCTCCATGTATCCTTGTCTTGCTTGTTGTTTAGACAATTTTCATGTGTTTCGAACCCATCTGGAAAGCCATATCTAGAGTACAAGAAAAGAACGTGCAACAGCCATCAACAACCCAGCTCTTTCTGAGTTGTTTGCTGATGGATAGGAAATCAAAGAAACGGCGCACTGACATGGGCCTCGGGAAGATGAGTTGTTGGTTCCTTAAATTTCTTCCAAAACCTGTATACCCTGCTATCTCTTCCAGGGTAGGAGTGAACTCAAAATCCGAGAAATAGAATACATTATGAACTGGATCCCAGAAGGTTACTAAAGTTTTGATTAAGTCATTTCTTGATTTCAGCTTCATGATGTCAACGAGAGCCCCCAATTGCTCACTTACCCATTCTTTACCCTCCTCGTCTAGGTCATGCCACCACATTCGGAGTTGTAGGGGAGCTTCCTCTACGATATTCAGTTGCAGATTCTGGACAGTACTCATTTTGTACCTGCGGGCGGGTAAGGTCAGGATTGCTTTTAATTCTGAAAAAGAAAACCAACCAATTCTTTTTACAAAGACCAATTTTAGTTTTTCAAAAGACACCTCTCCCAAAAATGGATATTTGTGCAATATTTGACCAAAATAGCCATTTTTGCAAAACTGGCCCCTTCTTACCTCTTGAGTAAAGTTTGGGGGCCGAAGCAGGGTACCTTTCCAGAAAAAGTGACAGACACGTCCGTTCTTAACGAAAATAGCCTTAGATAATGGAAAATGCTCTAAGGTTATTTTGGCAAGAATGGTACAAGACTTAACCGAAGCTGGGTCAGTTTTATTTTGACTAATGGACTTATTTTGTTTATTTTTAAAAAGTGGGGTCGGCACCGATGAGGTTTGCCTACGTATCTCACATCCGGTGAGAATCAGACCCACATAGTTTGGTCAATTTTGACACAACTTGAAAAAATATGATTCTGACTCCTTTTCGCTCATTTTTAAAATTCCTTTGTCCTCTTTTTTTGGAAAAATTTTGATAGAGTTTCGATGTATTTTTCAAATATCATGGTTTTTCAAAACTGGTGAATTTTCTATCCTCCCGCACTCTTGGTTTTTTTGTTATTTTATTTCTTTAGCCGGTCAACAAACAAGCCGAGACAAATAATATGTACATAGTAGGTAAAGATGCATCAGGATGGTATTTTTGTTTCGGGTATACCTGTCCTAGACGGACCCAACCCCTGTGTTGAGTCTCCTAAGTCAAAATGCACATGATGCAAATAAGCGTTCCTACTAGGGATCCGGCATGAGGTTTTGTCGTTCTAGGTTTAAACCTGGGGTTTTGTTCTAGACCTGGCTTACCCGAGCGGACAACTTAAGTCGAGGTGGGAGCGACGTACCGGTAGCACGAAAGGCTATCCGGCCTAGTGGTTGATCCATCCCCGTTCTTACTTGGTATGACCTTTAACAGAAAGGCGGGCCACGCGAACGTGTGCACCAATTTTTAGAAGACTCGGGAGGGATGCGTAAGAAGACAGTTTAACTAAAGTTCAAATAAATATCAAAGAGGTAATAAATGACATTTAGCACATTAGGCACGGACGGACATTAATATTAACAATTTAAACAAACCAAGTAAAATCATATTAAAGCTCGAATTCTTGAAACGTGAACCAGAGATTCTGGGTTCGATCCCCAGCAGAGTCGCTAGAGCTGTCACACCTCCTTTTTCACTGGTAAGGGTGGGATAATGGAGTTTTTCCAATTTAAGTGACATAACCGAATTTGGGATTATTTATTTAATTTTCAGAGTCACCACCCGGATTTTTTACGGTGTTCTGAGACAGCATTTATTTTTTAATATCTCAAATCGAGGAAATTTTGACTCTATTCTAAAAAAGTTTGCGAACCAGAATTCCGGGTAAGGAATTCTGTTAACCCGGAAGAAGGTGTTAGGCACTCCCGAATTCCTTAGTTCTAGCACGGTCACTTAATGATTTACTAGACCTAAATTTTTTAATTACTGATTTTAATACCTATGTGCATTTACTTTTTACCGCTTTTTATTATTCAATTGTATTTAAGAAATATCTTAAGACGGGTTACGTATGCGTAAACCCGTAGAAATTGGACATGTCAAAAATCATGTCACGCGGACGTGTACATAATTTACGACACTTGATTCCTTTAAACAAATAACCAAATTCGCGCAAGCGCTTATTTTTGTTTTGGTTTGTACAAAGAAATCAAAATTACGTCACGCGAACATGTACGCAACTACGATAATAATTTTAAAATCCGTTCCTAAAGGTATCTTTACGAGTGTTCATTTTAATCTTTATTTGTGTTACGTAAATGTATACACTATTTTAAGAAAAAAATGTATATTTAGTTACTAGAAGAATTATTCAAAGTTACGCGAACATATACTTTGATTGTTAATGTGTTTAAAAATTCTAACTGTATCATCTATCTAATTAAGGATGGGCCTAAACATTTCGCTATATTTGAAAAGGTTGTCTTCCGAAGTCGTTTGTAAGATTAACTTAAGAGTCAAGGAGGCGTTTATACTAACACATGTAGGATTGCTTCCAAGTTTTTAAAACTAATCTCATTAGCCTAAAAAAATCAGGAACCGGGCCGTATAGAAATCTGGCCCAGTTTCATGAAGCTTGTTAGTCTAAGAATCTGAATTTGGGCCATGTTGAAATCTGGCCCAGTTTTTGTGTTAGGCATACTGGGCTAGCACCTTTTAGTAATTGATAATAGGGACTGTCCAATTAAACAAAGAAACATTATATAAAGAACGCAAAATGCACGAAATGAAAATAGGATCCCATTAAGAGTCATTGATGAAAAAACGTTTAACAAGTCTGAAATTTCTTTTCTTAATTAACGATAGTCAAAGAATACTTATAACTGTTAGGAGATATAGAGTCCAGTGGACTCCACGGCTTAAATGTGAATTCATAGATAAAATCAGAATGATTTCTATTAATCTAAATAAGATAGTTAAGGGCTTAATGCCCCAGGCCCAATGGCCTAGGGTCCAGACTTATTCAGGCTTGTTGGGCTATCTTATAAGCCTGACTCATTTGCCACATTCAATTGAAAGGCAACGAAATTCCTTAAACATTTGAAATAATGACAGTCCAATTCATAAAATTACAACAATTCTAGAAATAAGGGAATGGGGGTACAGTGATTTTACATAAATAGATTTGTTGTTCGATTATAAACATACAAGTTTTTCTTGAAATACATAAAATTGAAAGGTATCTTAAATGAAATAAAAGCCATAAACTAATTGTTGCTTCAATTGAACCAGGATTGTTCATGGCTTAACAAAACCTACATTTTTACACAGATTTTTCTAGCAACCAAAACATGGAAAAGATTATGCATTATCATGGGGTGAATCTGACCAAATGGTGGCCAGATTCACTTCCCTAATGTTGTTTCAAACTAGAGACAACATTATTATCCTTAAAAATTCTAAATGGACTTACAATAAACAACATGTTCATACAAATCAGGAAACACAAATAGCTACGACAGATTTTAGCTTAAACAAAAAAACATTCATAGACATTTAAGAACAAAATTTTATTTAATTACAAAAGGGTTTACATACCTTTAAAGAGAAAGAAAACAACAAGAGATATGACCAAATAAAGGTCAAGAAAACCAGAATTTGTGAGCTTAATACAGCACAATAGACCAGCAACCAACCAGTGCAGAAATACCCAAAAATAATAGCTTGAATGGACCAGAATTTCATAAAGAAAATTAGCAAAGAGAGCAGTTTTTTCCTAGAAAACCCATAGCCAAAAGAAAATCAATTTTCAGAATGTTCTTGCACCCATTTGTTGGTATTTTCAGTGTTTTTCTGTTTTTTAGAGTAGTGGTATATTTTCATAATAGTATTTTTCTAATGAGTGTATGTGTGTGTAAATTTCAGACTGAATTTCTCTAAATTGTGTGTTTTCTGGAGCAGTCTTCTATCACTTTTCAGAGAGTTTTTTCCTTATATTGTGTATCTACTTGTGTGTATAATTCTGTAAGTAAGGCATGTAGGTGTAGGTGTAGGTCCATTTTTCAGAGAATAATGTAGTCTATTTATAGGGAGTTTAGGGGGTAGCATCTTTTAGGGAATATACCTTATCTATTAAGTTGAAATAGTACAGGTACAGATGTCCATTCTTATCCTTTTGTAACAGCTAGGACAAATGTACCTCTTTCTAGAAGGTTCTATTATTTACAGCCTTGTTTTCTTTTAAGAAATTATTGTTTTTAACCTAAAATATCTGATTTTGTGCTTTTCAGATTTTGTTTATGACATTTATCCTAATTCTAGAAGCTTCTTGGGTTGTTACACCCAAGATTCTTCAATTGAAGTTCCTAAACTACCCTTTAATACCTTTAGAGTTACTCTTTCAGTTATTCAAGGTTAAGTGTTAGGTTATTTATTAAGTGTTGACTAATTTTATCCTATTTAATTAATTAAATTAGTAGTTGGAAGTTTAAGCTTCTTTTAAAGTAATGTTGAATAGTTCTAACCAAGATAATTTAGCTAAACCTTAAGTGAATTTATTTTAGAACTTAGGTTAACTAGTTCAAGTGATTTTTTAAGTGTAGTTAGTGAGTCTATTAGGCTTAATTAATTACCTCTAAATTATGACTTAGTCTTTGGTTTTAACTTAGGCTTGACTAGTCATGTATAGTTAACCTTCTATTAATTAACAAAAATCAGAACCTTAATTAACTTGCCCATAAACTGCTTAATCAATTAAATCAGGTGAATGACTAACACGCAGTCTTTAGGACAGTGTAGGTGCCAATTCTATCCTAAGAGTTAAAATTAGATTGACTTAGCACAAAAAATCAGTAATTAATTAAAGCAATTTGCATGTGAATCTTAGGCTAATTAATTTAGGCAATTACTATTTTAGATATATCTAATACATGCATGATTTGACTAATTTTACCATCTGGACAATTAGGAAAGATAAGGGAAAGAAAAGGGTACGTGAATCTAAGGTGATTAACTTAGGACCAGAAAACTAATCAGCAGATTAAACAAGTACACAAAGACTATCATTTCAGAATAAAACCAGAAAACTCAGGAAATCCTAAATTAATATACAATCAACAACAACCAGAACTAATCAATCAAAAACAACAAAAAGAAAAGGTAAAAATCCCAACAACAATAAAATCATGCATAGAAGTGACTAAATTGGAAAAACTAGACTAATTAGTTTAGGGATTAATTAGTAAGACTAGAGTTAACCTTAATTACTACCTTAATTAGACCTAAACATGTATGTTTAAACTAGCGTCAATTAATTAATACATAAATTATAAGAATCAGAATTAGTCAAAAGGGAAACAGAAAAACCTAGTTTGTAAACTACATTACTCAAAACATTCCGGAATTAAACCTAGAATGGGATTCAAACAATATTCAACATCAAAACATATCAATTTGTAAATAAACTCAGAAACTAGAAACCTAAGATTAAGTAACTAAGCCAGTGACTTCAAAATTGAGTTCAAACAAACGAAACACAAAGAAAAATAGAGTTTAAAAAGGGTACCAGTTAGCTAGGATGGGTTTAAACGGATTCCGGTCTTGCCGTATTTTGGTCGGACTCCGGAGGGGTTTGAAAATGGTCCAAATCCACATGAATCAATATCTCTCACTAAGAGCTATTGACTCATGTAGGTTTAAGTCATTAGACTTCTCTAATTCGGCCTGGTAGAAGATTTCTAGGGTTTCTGGTTTTTAAATCTAAGTTGGGAAACTTTGGTGGGGTTTTTGGGGAAATCATGGGTAGGAGGTGATTGAGGGGAAGGAGAGGAGTGTTTGGTGAAATTTTGGGGTTGTTTGGTAAAGCTCCGCCGCCAGCGAGGCGATTTCCGGACGGCGGAGGCGGTGAGTATTTGAGGGCGGCTAGAGTTTTAGGTTTGGGGAGGGAGACGAGAGTGAGGGGTGTAGGGGAGAGTGAGTTTGAGGGGGTATGGAGGGTGGGGGTGTTAGGACAGTTATATAGAGAGGGGGGGAGTGAGTTGTGGACCGTTGGATTATGGATTAAAACAATCCAACGGTTGAGGTTGATAAGAGATAAACTGGGGTGGTTTTGGGTAAGTGGGGTTTGGACGGGTTTGGCTTGTTTAGGCTGGGTATGTTTTGTGCATAGAGAAGGGGTTTGGGCCTGGGTAATTTTGGCCCAGGTCCGATTTTAACCCTCCCATGACCAATTAACTTAATTAGTTAATTAACACTAATTCAAATTAAACTTTAAAAAATGTAGTAACTAATTTTAACTTTATTTTTTTCTAATTATAAATTAATTGTTGAGTTAACTAAGAGTGACACTATTTAATTTAATGCTCCTAATCGTTTAGAGAATAAATTCCGTAATTTTATTAGAAAAAATGATTAAATTAAGAAATTAACCATTAAATCCACATTATGTCAATTAATCACATTTTCATTATTATTTATTTCAATCGATTGCAAATAATGTACTAATTAGCTCTAATTCCAGTTTAAATTTTAATTAATGAGTAAATTAAAAGGTGAAATTGTTAGTTAACAATTGTAATTATTTGAATGATAATTTTCCGTAATTTTTAATAAAACGATTGAGGTTATGCACCTAATTATGCAATTTTAAATCATTTATAAATTTTAAAGGACGAATTATGATTAAGCAATGCAAAATAATTCACAAATAACACTGAAATTCAACAAAAATTTATAAAACTAATTAATTTATTGAATTTTTATAGGAGTATATAGTAGGTTAAAAATTACATGCTCACAAAGCATGCTAAGGTTTCAAACTAACTAGATAATCACATAGAACAAAATAGGATAACATGAGTTAAAACATACCAGTTAAGAAGAAAGTAAACCGGGGATGTAATGGTAATTTAGATCCAGGGAGTTTAGCCTTGGCTTCCAGCTGGCTAAATAGTGCAGAAATCAGAATAGCAGCACAAAGAGAGAATTTAGTTCTTTTAGAAAAACAGGAAGCTTGAGAGTTTTCAAGTTGTAAAGTGAAGAGGTTGTAAAAGTGTGTGTGTGAGTGTAAGAGTCTCTGTGTAAGTGTAAGTGTGTAAGCCTATTTGAAATAAGAACAATGGAAGACTTTTATAGCATATAGTAGAGTAAACCCAAATAAGGTAGGAAAATCAATGGCACACAAATAAGGTGAGAGATCAGTTAATCAGTCAATTAGGGTTAACACAAATCGATTAATAGGAAAGAATCACGTATATCACTTAAATTAAGGAGAATCTTATACAGAATAAATCAGCAGACATGAATAAGGTTAAATAAGGTAAGCAGTAAGTCTACCAATCAATTATAAATCAGCCCCAATAATCAAAGCACAAAAATCAGGCCAGTAATAGAATTAAGGAAAGTAGCACCATTTACTAATCACACATAAGGAAAGAATAAGTAAAAGTCTGATAAGGAAATATCACTATTAAAGGAAAACACAATTTCAAACCCTGATTTAAGCAATAAAATCAATTAACACTTTAATTGGGAGAGCTAAGGAAAACGGTCAAAACATTATAACAAACAGCCGAGTAATTGAAAACCCTAAGCATATCAAAAACATAGAGATGAAACTCAAGTAAAAATCAGTCGAAACAGTAGAGAAGAAAACTAGAGTTAAAACGTCTAAACGTTTAAACATTTTTGTAGAAAACCTATTAGAAATCGAAACCCTAGCTTTAGGAAAAAATGAAAAAATAGTAAAAACAGAAGAATTTTAATGGAAAAATACCAAAAAAACTCAAACAACTTCAGATCTAAAGAGACCTGAACTGATTTAGCTGGAAATAGTTAGGTTTACGAAAATAAACAGAAGTGGATTAAAAATCTGGTTTGAACTAGAGATTTGAAGCCGTAAAAACACGAAGATATCAGTACTCACAGACATAAGAGTGAATATATACGGATTAGTGGAGAAGATGATGGATTTTGAACCAAATCTGGTTCGAATCTTTTGGGATTCCATCAAGTAACATGAAGACCACAACACCAGTAGAGATGTGACCCCGGATAAGGCCTGGAATTGAAGAGAAACCCCATGAATCAAGGGGATATCAATGACGGCGGGCTAGGGCTAGAAGGGGGTGAGAGAGAAGAGAGAAGAGAAGGGGTTTCAAGGACGACATGTTTGGAAAATGGCGTAGGGTTTAGGAGGTTAGTCTAATTAAAAAAGGAAAGAGTATCCTGGACCGTTGATCTCCTGAGATCAACGACCAGGATTAGTTCTAGGCTGGGGCGGGTATGGATAATGGGTTATCGGGTTTGAGTATTGGATCAGGGTTAGAATAATTGGGATGGGGTGGTTATTGGGATGGAGTCCGAATTTAAATTAAAAAGGGGCTATCTTTTAAATACCCATTTAATTTAATAAAAGTAATTTATAGAAATAGTTAATAAATGATAAAAAAATTCTATTTGTGTATGAAAATGATTTAAAATAGTTATTTGATATTAAAAAAATATAAAAAGTCATTTTCGTGTAAAATAAAGTAATTATGTACACATGGGCTATTATTGCAAAGTTATTGCAATTATAACCTAAAGATGTAAATATAATTATGCATAGAATAATTAAAGCTTAATATAAAATATAAAATGATAAAATTAAGCAATAAAATTATTAAAAGGACATTTGTGATGCAATTAGTAATTATTTAGATAAATAAATGTTGGGATAAATCAATTAAAAATCCTTTAAAATTACAGAAAATTATGAAAAAATACTAATTGATGCTTATGCATTATTTTGAAAATATATATGCATTTTGAAAATAATATAGAATCTATTTCATCCATACCGCCCCAATACAATGTGTGATATCTTCATCAATCTCGCCACTCCCTGAATAATTGACCCAAGGTACTTAAAACTCCCACTCCTAGGAATGACCTGCGAGTCTAGACACACCTCCACTTGCCCTCCTTGAGCCTCGCCACTAAACTTACACTCCATGTATTCTGTCTTGGTCCTGCTCAACTTAAAACCTTTAGATTCCAGGGTGTGCCTCTATACCTCTAATTGCGTACACACCGTCTCGCGTCTCATCAATCAATACAATACCATTTGCAAATAGCATGCACCACGACACCTCCCCTTGGATGTGGCGTGTCAGTACGTCCATCACTAGAGCAAATAGAAAAGGGCCGAGTGCCGACCCCTAATGCAACCCCATCATAATCGGGCCCGAGTCCCCACCCACCGTCCTTACTCGGGTCTTTACTCCATCATACATGTCCTTAATCAACCTAATGTAGGCAACATGTACACCTTTAGCCTCCAAACATCTCCACAAAATCTTCCAAGGAGATTTATCGTACGCCTTTTCTAAGTCGATGAACACCATATGCAAGTCCTTCTTTCTCTCCCTATACTGCTCCATCAATCTCCTAACAAGGTGGATGGCTTATGTAGTCGAACGCCCCGCTTAAACCCAAACTGGTTCTCGAAAGTAGACACACCCTTAGATCTACCACTCTCTCCCAGAGTTCCATAGTATAGCTAAGCAGTTTGATACCCCGATAGTTATTGCAATTTTGGACATCACTCTTGTTCTTATATACAGGAACCATCGCGCTCCACCTCCACTCTTCGGGCATCTTCTTCGTTCTAAAATTGACATTAAATAACCTAGTGAGTCACTCCAGTCTGCCTTGCCGACACTCTTCCAGTACTCCCACCAGGATTTCATTCGGCCTGATTGCTTTGCCCCTACTCATCTTATGCATAGCTCCCTCAACTTCATCAACTCTAATCCGCCTACAATACCCAAAGCCACAACGACTTCCGGAGCGTTCCAAATCACCCAGACAATGCTTATGTCCCCCTCCTCGTTCAAGAGATTATGGAAGGTATGCCATCTCCGAGGGATAAGCCCGTCATCTAACGAAACTCTACCTTTTTCGTCCTTGATGCACTTCACTTGGTCCAAAACACGCGTCTTTCTTTCTCGTGTCTTGGCTAACCTGAACAACCTCTTATCCCCAACTCGGTCCTAGAGTTCCTAATACAAACGACTAAAAGATACAGTTTTGGCCGCCGTAATTACTAACATTACCTCTTTCTTAACCAACTTATAATGCTCCCTATTCGCCCTCTTCTCCTCGTCTAAAAAATATATTGACATAGAAGCAATAATATCAAGTTAGTTGAGTTGCTCCAGCGAGCATCTCTTTAAGGAAGCTTAATTTATAGGAACAGATAGAACATTCGTACACTTAAGATTTCTTATCTTAATTAACTACTTGAAAATAGTCCTAAGACTATGAATAAAAAGATTATCTCGGACCTAAGTAGAAGTATTAATGGCAATTTGACTTGATTAAGTGCTGAAAATCAAGGACAAAGCGCCACGTGTCCACACAACACAGACCACAAAAACTAGAGAGAGATAGAGAGAGAACTTGAGATCTCTCGTGCCTGGAGCGTGACTAAAAGAAAAGGCAAGTGATGGATTTAATGCTCCCCAACAGTGCAGCCATTTCATTATCTCAAATTTCACACTGAAGCTTTGGGGTCATTTGGTCGGATGCATTTAAAAAAATAATATATGCATTAATTTTTGATATTGTTGTCTCCGGTACACAGTAAGTGAATTTTAATTTTTCTTTTATAATTTAAAATAAGTGATTTTTTTAGATTTAAAGAATGAATTAATTATTTTTTTCCTACATTGCTTTTTGAATAAATAGTGTTGGAGTATCTGTTAGAATATTTATTTGAGGAGATAGTAAAGATTAATATGGTCAATTTCATTACGAATTAATATTAAAATATAAATTTCTTAATCTATGTGAAAACAACTAAAAAATTACTTATAGACCGGAGGGAGTTTTATTTTTTTGTTTGATATACCTTTTTAACCTATATATAACTATTAACTAATACAAGTATTAATTATAAAACATATTTGGTATTATCCTATATATAATAAATATATAACAAATTATGGTATTAGCAATACCAAAGTTGTTAATACATACATTAGCATAATTAAAGATAAAATTATTCTTAAAGGCCGTTAAAGCTAAAGAATATGGAGGACATTTTTATAAATAATTAATTTCTTAATAAGTTATGCGAAACATTTTAATTTTTAATATACCATATCAAATAGCGGATAAAATATAATCTATGCATAACTAATGTTTGTATTACTAACCCATACATTATTAATTCCTGCATTAATACAGCATTATTTTTATAAACCCTGCCAAACGACCCCTTATTTATTGTTCTGTTGGGTCCATTAGTAGGGTCTTATACTAATTTGTACAGCTATTGTTAATTACTGCTTGTGTCCCCACACCACTTAAGAGCACCTCATTCATGGCTTCTCCCAACTCACTCACCACTTTCTGCATTTTCCAGTGCTCACTTTGCTGTAAACTACAGTTATTTCTTAGCTGAAAATCCAAGATTTGCTGTTAATTCTTGACCCTTTTGCCCCTTCTTTGATTTTTCTGTTATTTTTGGATTCTTTTTTGGGTCTTGAAGCAAAGGAAGGCAGAAAATGAGAGGAGGGGTCAGTGGAAGTTTCAAACTTGAGCTTCTGGTTGTATTTATACTGCTTCTTTGTAAGTGTTTTATGCCCTTTTTTGAGCTTTTCTTGGTTTATTTTGCTTATTTCTTGGATGATCTGTGAATATAGTCTTGAAATTTACCAATTTTTGCTAAAAACCCAGCTGGGTTTTAATAAAGTTCACTGCTTTATGTTTGTATTACGGAACTTGGTGTTATGTAACAAGTATTGTTACTTACAACAACCCAGTTGAATCCAGTGGGGTATGAGGAGTCTGAGCAGGGTAGAGCGTACGCAGACCTTACCGCTACTCGGAGGAGTTGACAGGAGTTGAGAGGCTGTTTCCAGGAGTTTAAATTGTTACTTGGGGATTTAAATTGTGCTGTTTGTATAGTTCTGATTGATTTAAGTTATATGTACCAACAATGTGTCTTATCAAAAAATGTACCAACAATGTAAAGAACTTTTACCCCATCAACTCAATTTTAACTGGCTATAGCAGGTTAATTACTCGAATAATTACCATATCATACTTGCCAAAGATTTACCTGTTGTTGTAAGTCGGCGACGAAGCCAGGACCCTGGGGTGTTTGAAGTAAAAAAAATCGCCGACAAAGGGTGTTCAATATATGTTATATACCTCTAAGACCTAATATTTATCTACTAGAGTGTAGCTTCGCCCCTGCCTGTAGTGTAAAAAAATTATACACTGTCAGTGCACAAAACTTATAACTCTTCCCTAATACCGTAGGATATGAGTTTTCCTTTAGGCCATGTTAAGGGTGTGAGTTGATATATTTTACTTCAAAATTCTCTGTTTTTATATTTTTTGTTAGATGGTCGTCTGTCAGTTTGTCATCAGCTAGATATTATATTGAGCTACTTCACCAAGATTTGATTATCTATGAAGAACAATGTTTGTGTTTTAGAAAACTTTATTGTGCATGAGTAGCTAAAACTGTTTCATTGGCTCACTGAAATCGGGATTAAGTAGGGGTAGTCGAGGCTCGGAAAAATACACTTTCTTCAAGAAGTCCGCATTTATGATGTCATCCTTCCAACATTAATCTCAAGTGGTTATATGTGTTTGAATGCGTGCGTGTGTGCATGTGTCCTTTGATAAGTATTCTCTAGTAGTTTAGTTGTGTATTATGTTAATCTTATTAGCCACTTCAAAGAAATCTGTTATTTTTTTAGTACTTCTGTGTCAGCTGGACAACATTTTCTGCTCGGAGACCTTGGTCTATGTGATGCTTTCTTTCCCTTGCATCTCCTGCTGCTTGAATCAGTTGTACTGTTGTGAATTGCTTTGATCTTAGGAAGTCGATTGTTTAATCTATAGGAATTCATAATCTAACTTTGCATGTGGGGTGCTTTAGTGAAGAAGAGGTTATGTACAGGCTAACTAGCTATGAAATGGTTTCAAGAGCTAATCCTTGCCGGAGCGCGCGTGAGGTAGTGGTTTTCGTGGGGTATTCAGATTTGACCAAACTGAGTGAATCAAGAAATCAATGCAGTTAATATTGAATTTCTCCGGATGTACAAATTTCTATTGGTTTTAGAGTTCTTGGTTGAACGCTTAATGTGGTGTATGCACATGATGGTGCTTGCACTGTTGATCCGTATATTTTTTGTATACAACCTTTTGCTGGCTGTTTATAGGAACCAGTGCTTGCTATCCAATTTCAGATGGATTTGCTATTTGTACAGGTATCCGAGACTCCAATTGCAGCTCACTGAATCATCTAAAAGGCTCTCTATTCAAGGATATAAAGGAGGACGGTCTTTTGCCAGAGATCTCCCCAAATGCTGCTCCACAGCCCCTTCTTCCCCTTTTTGCACCTTCTCCATTGGCACCTTTCACAAACAGCACTTTACCCAAATTATCTGGTTTGTTTAAGAAACTAATTACATTATACTTTTTACTCCTTAGCTAGAATAAAATTTTAAGAAGCATACCATTCTTCCATTTTTGGTGCAACTTGGAGTAGTTAAAAGTATACATACAAGTTTGTTGCGTGGACTCTCCGAAAATGTAGCCAGGTGCATGTCGGATCCTCCAAATTTAGTGTATTTTTGGAGGATCCGACATGGGTTCGGCACCATTTTAGAGATTCCATGCAAACATAGCACATGACAGTATGCCATTATATATTTTTTGATCAGGAACAGTATGCCAATATTATTTTATAAGGAGCTGGCCGGGCAAAGTAGTATAACAATACGATCTAAACAAACTGATTAAACTTTTACAAGTAGTTGTCTACCTATATTATCAGTTTTGTTTAAGAAACGAATTTTTTCGAACTCTTTTCGACTTAGCCAGAAAAATATCTTATAAATGCCAAGACCACGTCCAAATATAAAGCAGCCTAGATTGGAGGTCAGGGTTTAAATCCTAACGGGGATAAAAAAACACTAGGTGATTTCGTCTCATCTGATTAAGCCTTGGTGGGTAGAATTATCCGGTACTTGTGCTGGTGGGAGATAGCAGATACTTGGTGGCATAATCGAGGTGCGTACAAGTTGGCCAAAACACCACCAATTATAAAAAGAACATAAAGCAACATAGTTTTAGAGAAAAGAATAGACCTCAGGTGGATCTTAGGAAAACTCTATCCTCTGTCTTCTGACTTTTGCTCTCACTCTCTCCAGGACTCTGTACGCTCAACTTTGATGCTGTGAGAAGTATGATGACTGTGACATCCATAGATTGTGTAGCACCATTTGCACAGTATCTGGCTAATGTCATGTGCTGCCCTCAACTGGAAACAACTCTTGTTATTCTTATTGGGCGGTCTAGTAAAAAAACAAATATGCTTGCGTTAAATGGGACCCTCGCAAAGCATTGCCTTTCAGATTTTCAGCAACTTCTGGTGAGCCAAGGTGCCAATGATACTTTGCAGCATATATGCTCTCTCCATCCGGCTAATCTTACTCAAGGTTCTTGCCCGGTCAAAGATGTTCATGAGTTTGAGACGACTGTGGACTCGTCTGGCCTACTTGCTGCCTGTGGCAAAATCGATCTTGTGAATGAATGCTGTGAGCAAACCTGCCAAAATGCTATATCAGAAGCTGCTAAAAAACTTGCACTTAAAGCATATGATCTTTTAAGCATGGATGGCTCTCATGTGCTGGCTGATCACACGACCAGAGTTAACGACTGTAAAAGCATTGTACACCGATGGTTGGCAAGTAAACTTGAGCCTGCTGGAGCAAAAGATGTTCTTAGAGGACTTTCTAATTGCAAAAACAATAAAGGTGTGGATTACAGAGAGGTTCTCTTTCATAACGACCTTGACTTTCTCATTGCATAGTCATTATCCATGAACAACAACAATAACAACACCCCAGTGAAATCCCACAAGTGGGCACAAATGGGGTCTGAGAAGGGTAGGATGTACGCAGCCTTACCCCTACCTTGGGAGGGCATAGAGACTGGTTCCGATAGACCCTCGGCTAAAGAAGATGGAAAGAATATGTGTCACGAAACATAGGCATAGATCTGCAAAACGAATAGTTATAGACATTCTCACCGAAACACTTGATAAAGAAAATAAAATTAGATTGCCGTTCTCACCTCCTATCTTTGCTTTTCTGTTTAATTATAAATCTACTGATCCTTTTTTTCTTCCCTTTAGTGTGCCCTCTGGCTTTTCCTGGCATGAAAAATATTACAAAGGCTTGTGGAGACGGGATGAATAACCAATCAATATGCTGTAATACTGTTGAGAGGTATGTCTCTCACTTACAAAGGCAGAGCTTTGTCACCAACTTGCAAGCTTTGGATTGTGCTGCCTCACTTGGTCTTAAGCTACAGAAAGCCAATGTTAGCAAAAATGTCTACAATCTCTGTCACATTAGCCTCAAGGATTTTTCTGTACAAGGTCAGTTTTTTATTTAGTAGCCCTTTAAAACATTGTGCACTATACAAATGCGTTGAGCTGACGTCAAATTTTGATCTTGTCATGTTTGTGGCATCTGGTTATCTTCAAATGATTACACTACACCAGTTGCACCAGAAGGTAATCTACCTACTTTACCTGTTCGCAAATCTATTTCTATACCTCTTTGCTCTTTTCCTTCTTTTTGTTCGATAGTTATCATATCAGTTTACCTGCTTTGACAATTAATACTCCACATAATGAGACATTAAATTTTCTGTTATGACACATGGATAGAGGTTGGTCGAGGTGCTTTGTTGCATACGATATATTATGAACTAAAAGAACATTGGACTAATAGACATTAACAGAGGCGGAGCCAGGATTTGAATTTTATGGGTTCTAAATTCTAGGATAGCAACATAAGGTGTTTGTAACTCGGTTCTGAATTTAATTTTGTACATATTTAGAGAATTTCTTAATACAAATATAGGGTTCAGAGTAAAGGTACTGAGCTTAATCGAACCCGTATATCGGCTTCTATCTCTGCCCTTGAATATTAGCTGTACTACAGAAGAACAATATATTAAATTAGTGGAAACTTTCGAACCTTGACTAGTGAAGTGTGATGCCGCTTACAAATAGCTTAAGGGAAGCTAACTATGTGGTTAGTTACTTATAGAAACAGTAATGTATTTACATGCTAATTAAGTCTCAGTCCTATCTTTACCTACCTTTTCTTTTTTTATCTTAAATTTTTACAGCATCAATAAGTAATTATTTACCCAACTAGTTTGGGATTGAGTCATCATTGTTATGGTTGCTGTAGTGGTCAATAATTATTTGTTATTGTTTTTGTTGGAGTAGTTTCGGGGTGTCTTTTGCCTAGTTTACCGTCGGATGCAATACTGGACCAAAGTACGGGGATCAGTTTTGTCTGCGACTTAAATGACAATATTCCGGCTCCTTGGCCATCTATGTCTCAGTTACCAGCTTCGTCATGCAATAAGTGTATGTCGGACCTATTCCTTCTTATTATGTTCTGTTTCCAAAATTTATCTTCTTGTATGACTGGTCGCTGATGTACATCAAAAATTTCCTGCTTTTGCAGCTGTGAGAATTCCCGCACTTCCTGCTGCAGCATCGGGGCAAATCAGTAAGAATATCAACTTACTCATTTGTTATTTTTATTATGTTGTAAATACGACAGTTTTTTTTTTTCTTTCATCAGTATCAAGTTCTACCTCTCTAAATAAGCACAATACAGAGGAAAATTGAAAAACAGAAGCTAATTGTATGTAGCTGAATCTTGAACGTTTACATCTTCATTTTTTAACGTAAATATCTCCTGATGGAAAATCATTTGAGTTCTAAGGTAATGGTTTAAGTAATTTTAGACTACTAAATATTCATTAGCTGTGAACAATATTTCGAATGTTTAGATGAATTAAGATATAGGGAACACCCTCGAAACAGGGAGCATCCTCAAATTCTGAGAGCAGAAAGGGTCTAGAGATTTGAAGTGTTTTGTCATATCTGCACTTTGAAGTTAGCCATATCAACTGTTAGTTAATATTGTGGACATAAAGCTTGAATTTCATTATCCAGCAATAAATATAAAAAAATAAATAAAAGTAAACAGCTAAGTTTAGAAGCAAGGGAATGGGGCACACCATGAGCATCATTTTCTCTTTTTTTTTTATGGGGCTTTGTGGGGGTTGGGGTTGGGGGGGATGGGGTGGGGGGTGGAGATGGGGTTGAGTGTGTGGAGAAACAGGGAACCTTCATGTTTCTTATGGTCGTGTTTATGCTGACCACTGTCGTAAAATAGGAAAACTAGAACTAGTTTGAGTCGGTGGCGGAAGCAGGAATCTCATCAAAAGGTTTTGAGGCAGTGGCGTAAGCAGGAATTCCATCAAAAGGTTTCAAAAAATGTCCTATCGTGTTAGGGAAATATTTAGATTTTTTACCTATATACACTATATAATTTTTTTGACTGATTTGTGGATCGTGACCTTTGAGGGGAAACCATAGGTTTTATAGCTTTGACAAAAGCTGTTACTAGTTTACGCAATCTACTTTTGTCTGGAACATGCTCACCTGAATTTGGCAGCTTAAAACTTACTAAACAGTAAACAGTAATTATTTCTGTTTAAGGTTAAAGTGGTGTTCATTGACATAGATCTCTGGTTAATTTGTCAGGTAAAGGATTAAATATATGGTCACATATGCTACTGATGGCGTCGCTGATATTGGGAATCTGCTGTATATCTAATGCTGCCAATCTTGCTTATTAGCAGTATTTTGTGGAAGCACATTTTGACCAGAAAGAAACTTGTCGAAATTTACAGTTCTATGATGGTCTCTGATTGACATCAAAACTTAAATGTACAGCTGCAGGATCATGCACCTGAGTGAAAATCCAACTCAGAGATGATTCCAAGATCAACTTCGCGACGAAATTTTTATTCCCTTTCTTTGGGCAATAAGAAAGTTTTGTGAAAAAAATTACACAGTAGGTTGAGTTTCATGTAATTATTTCCACTTGACATACTTTGCCTTTATGTATTTGGAATTCCTCAGAAAGCATTATGTTAACCAANTGCAATGGTTTCCCCCCCCCCCCCCCACCTCTTCTCCTTTTTTGTTGATGGTGGTTTTTGTCTAGTGCATCTCAATTGTTTTAGTCGGGATACGTGCTATCTCACACCAGCAAATGTACCGGTTAAATTTATCTACTAAAGCTTAGGCAGATGGGAAGATACCAATGTGTTGTGTGATTGTTAGCATTCTATTTTCGGAAAAGGTCCAAATATGCTCCTCTATGATAAGAAAAGGTTTAAATATACCATTCGTTATACTTTGGATCTAAATATACCCCTATCGTCAAATATATCCTCTTCCATTAAGTTTGTCCAAGGTGGATATCCAATCTTACGTGGCACTAATATTTGATGAGGTGGATGTCACGTATCATGTCACCTCAGCGTCCCTAACCTATTTTACCCCTCCCTTCTATTGTTTTTTTACCACTAAAATTTCTTCCCCTCTTCCACTATAGTTGCCACTATGATCAATATTGAATTAATTTGTAGGGATATTTAAACATTTTCTCATTGTACAAGGGTATAAGTATAACGAGTGTTATATTTAAGCTTTTTCTTAGTCCTGCAATTAGCAGATTGATGCGAATGCACTCATGAAGGCTTAAGATCTTTTATAAAGTTTAATTTGTAGGGTAATATTGAAAAAAATATACTTATTATGAGGTTTTGTTTTGAAGTTTGTTTTTTCCTAGTCTGGGATACAAAAAGTTGCCTTTTAAGGCAGGGGTGTTCAAAATCAAACCGAGACTAAAAATCGAACCGCAAAAGTGGCTTAATGGCTTATTGGTATCGGGTTATCGGATTAATGGGTGATGAACAAATTAAAATTTTATTATTAATGGCTTATCGTTTTGGGGGCGGATTATTCAATTTTCTTTATTGGATAAACCATTTACTCTTTTTATCCATATGTATATAAAATGTCTCTTTCACTTATCCACTATTAGAATTTAGAAACTCTAAAATCAAAATTCATAATTTCAAATCACTATTCCATTGTTTATTTAGGATGTCCAGACAAATACGACCATTACTGTTGATGTTTGGGTGGAATGCTTTGGTTTTGAAGACAAACTACAAAATGCACAAGCCAAAATAAAGTAATGTAGAAAATCCAATCACCGGAATCAGGTGCCTTGAGATAACTAAAAAATGATAAAATGCGCAAGTACACTGGCTTTTAGCTGGTATTTACTAGTAACACGAAGGACCAAAATAGGCATCTGCAATACAAGGCCGATAAACTGCCCGATAACCGTCCGATAATAGCTAAACCGATACTAATTCGCCTGATATCTTATCGGGTGGTTAGCAGATTAATACATTTAAAAGCCGATAATCAATAAACAGAACCGTTAAGAGTAAATAATCACCCGATCCGCTCGATAAGCCGTCCTACTCTATGGTTTAAGCTTTTTTTTTTTTTTTTTTAAGTATGTCTCTCGATGTAATTATAAGAATCATAAATTAAAGTGGGATGCGTATAACCTAACTATGATTGCGTGAAAGATGGTTTATATGCAGGGTATATGTCTTGCATTATAATATTTGGTGTACATATCATCGACTGTGAATTTTTTTCCATCTCTCATTTCTTTTTTTTTTTGAAATTAGGTAATATTCGGGTTATTGGGTATCTTAAGCAGAATAGACCCTTCATAACTTACCATTAATTCATTTTTTGAATATACTAGCTAGTTGCATTAATTTATTATTAAAAAAAATAATGATATTTACAAAGCCTCTCCATTTTATTTTTCAAGTTCGATCCATTTTTTTTTGTATGATTGATTACAGTTGTGTGCGTAATGATTTTTGTCTCTACTGCCAGTGGACAAAGATTAATTATAGATAAAGATTTACAAAACGCATATATATTTTGTGATTTTGATTGTAAAATAAAACATGTCACTAATTTTGGCATATTTCCTAATATTGTCTGTATTAAACTAAATAAACTAATAAAGGACATTTATCATGAAGTGTAATCTTGTTTTCAAGATAATTCCACAGATAATGATCAAGGAGTAGTATATTGTGCGTGTCTTTTAGTAGCTTGTTTTTAAAAAAAATATAATGGCTATTGAAATCAAGGAATACGATAAATATAGGGTTGAATAGTCCGATAATTTTTCCCTTTGAATTTAGTTCCACAAGACCCATCATCATTCATGGGCTAATTTGGAGTTAATTACGTGAGTAAAAATTACGCGAACATTTTATTTGATCGCCCCCATTTAACCTATATTCGCTTTGTAAAAAACTTTTAACTTGTACCCACTTTTAAATAACTTCAGCTCCTTTTCTCTTGTTGAGCTGAAGTTCGCCAGTTATAAAGATAAAACTTCAGCATATGGGGCTGAAGTTCCCCAGTTACAAAGACTAAACTTCAGCTCTAGAGTTGAAGTTCCTCAGTTACAAAGACAGAACTTCAGCTCTAGTTCCACAGTTACAAAGACAAAAACTCCAGCTCTAGAGCTGAAGTTTTGTCTTTGTAACTGTGGAACTTCAGCCCCGTATGCTGAAGTTTTTGTCTTTATAACTGGGGAACTTCAGCATACGGGGCTGAAGTTCTCCAGTTACAAAGACAAAAACTTCAGCTCTAGAGATGAAGTTCCCCATTTACTAGAGCTGAAGGTCCCCAATTACAAAGACAAAAAGTTAGTTCCCCAGTTACAAAAACACAAACTTCAGCTCTAGAGCTGAAGTTCGCAAGTTACTTCAGGCCCGTCTACTAGAATGCTGAAGTTTTGCGTGATTGCATTTGCTGCTTCAGCCCTGTATGCTGAAGTTATGCGCAAAAGCGGGTACGCTTGCAATTTTTTTTACAAAACGGATATAAGTTAAAACGTGATATAAAAATGAGTACGGAAGCAAAAGCCCATTATGTGATATCTGTTGATCTTGATTATTTACAGTCATCGAAGCCCAAAAGCTACGTATGCATCTTCAAACCTACGGGTAATTAAAGATCGTAAATCCCACGAGCAAAAGCACTAAGCTGAGCCCCCATGCCACATTCCATCATCTCCATAATCCCGCCAAATCATTGGTACCGATATTAGCTGTTGGATTAAAACGATGCAAAAATATTCTTAATATAGTTTAATATTATTGTCCGTTTTAGATCAAACCCATATAATTTTCCTCAAAATATTTCACACCATTAAGAACATTTAATACCTTATAAGTAACTTTTTTTTTGCTACTTTTCATGTTGAACTTTGTTCACTCGCATACCAATAAAAGTTTGCTTATTAAACGTATACAGTCCACCCTCTCTAGAACAACATCGTTTGTTTCAATATGTTTTAGATTTTATAGTGAATGATTGTTATACACCTATAACAACATTTGACGTTTAAATATTTTTTGACTATTATAGATAAAATTTATCCAAAAATTAATTATTTCTCCTTTTTTTAATGTTACATATAAAAGATAAAAAAAATTACTTAAATTTAAAAATATCAAGATATACATATTTCACTAGTTAAATTTTGAAGAAAGCTAATACATCACTAATAAATTCATAACTAAAAGTATAAGGATTTAAATTCTAAGGCAAATATTTTAAAGCTGCCTAAGAAAATATTTTTTTCAAGATTGATGGAAGAACTTGTAATTATAGCTTATGTCATAGATGTCATTCTCTTACTAGCGATATAACGCTTGAATTGGCGAAGATTCATGTCCAAATTTTCAGCTTGTGTTAAGACGATCTAAGAGTTTAACAGTTAAATTTTCTATCTAAATATTTTTTGAAATTTGTCCAATGGAAAAAATATCATTATGCAAATTTTCAAATCTTATATTTTATGCAAGATAGAGACTTTGTTTAATGGAAAAGATTATGTGCATATTCTTTGAATTATTATTAGTAATCTTAAAGATTCTATATGGCTATTATAGAGGGTTAATTTTACAAAGAGCGTTCTGCTACAAATATGATTGTTGTTATAGGTAAAAAGCTATTATAGAGAGGTAAAATATAACTTAAAAAATCGATTCTGAAGAAAACTTAATAGTGAATAATTATTATATAAGAATGTTGTTATAAAAATGTTTGACTATATATAGTGGTGAATTCTGTATGAATAGTATATTGCTATAATTGGTTAGGTCTTACGTGTGATAGGGTCCCTTGATTTTGAAGTAAATTAAGAACGGTATCTATTAGCACGTACAACCAACATAAATAAATTCACTTGAAAAGAATCCGAAAATTTTGTACGTTTTCTTTTTCTATTTTTTGGAGTGGTTGCAAGCTATATATAATATGCGGATGAATCAATAATAATGCGGAAAAGGGTCATATATGTTCTTCTATTAACCAAAATAAGTTAGATTTGTCCTTCGTTATACTATTTGATCAAAATTATTCCTACAGTTCAAGTCTCTTGTTCAAAATATCCCGTTAAATTCTAATTTTAAATTATAAAAAGTCACATGTCGGAGTCCTATTGGCTAAACTAAACCCACTCCTCCTTTTGTCTTTGACCTAATCGACCCGCCCAAATCTCTCATTTGTCATCTTCCCAACCTCACCCTTTCTTCTTTCCAACAACTCATTCCTCTAAATACTACTAGGCAGATTCCTCCGAAAATTTAACATTCAGATAATTAGCTCATTAAGCTCAGTGCTCCAATTAATCTATGAAACTAAACACTAAATATAAAATTTTTACACCAACTAACACAGAAAGAAAACTGATTTAAAAAAGAAAAACGAAAGAGATACATGTACAACTATTGGAAAAAAATCAAAGGAACTATAGCAAGTGTTGATTGAGAATTAATTATCTCTGCAAACGTGTGGTCAGCTTCATCAAAGACAAGAGTCTTCATGCACTCATGCACATTTTTCTTCTTGTGACCCACTTTTGTATAGTTCCAAGAGTGTCAATTATTAATTGTGTTGAAACGGGCCGACACTTTGAAATTGGCACATAGTTGGCTGCATATGCTTGGATAGTTAATTCTGTTCGTTTGCAATTAATTTGTGCAGAAAAATAAAACTGCAATCACAAACAACTATAAAGAAAAAAGATTTTATTGATAAATATTGGGGTTACAACTCTGTTTATCCCTTGATTCTTCTCTTCTGATTATCTCCATGATTCGAGGGCCTTAATAACGTATTTCTCGAACATAGGACTTTGAGCAAGACATATTTGACATGTCTTTAGTCTCTTAATGAATATTTCAAGAGTTTCATGGAATTTCGGAGAACTCTTATTTGATTTCTTTGTGCATATTCCGAGAGTTTATGGAATTGCTGAGATCATCGACATATGTAGCCTTATTTATAGGCATGAATTAGGGTTTGTGGAGTAGTCACCAAGTAATCCTTATAGACTTCTAATATTTCAAGAGTTGTCTTGAATTTAGGACGTATCTTGATTTGTTAAAATTTCAGTGTCTACAAATGCCTCCTACTTCAAGATTTGTCGAGGTGTAGGCTTGCTGAAACTTGAAGACGAGACTAGAAATACCCGACTATCACAACATATAATTTTGAAACTTGAAGTTTTTGATTTGCAGGAGAAAGAGATGAAGGGCAGAACTGGTCCCACTGGGCGTGCCAATTTGTTTGCAACAAATTTGTGCAAAAAAATAAAACTGCAATCACAAACAACTATAAAGAAAAAAGATTTTATTGATAAACATTGCGGGTTACAACTCTGTTTATCCCTTGATTCTTCTCTCCTGATTATCTCCATGATTGGAGGGCCTTAACAGCGTATTTCTCGAACATAGGACTTTAATGAATATTCCAAGAGTTTCATGGAATTTCGGAGAATTCTTATTTGATCTCTGTGTGCGTATTCCGAGAGTTTATGGAATTGCTAAGATCGTTGACATATGTAGCCTTATATATAGGCATGAAATAGGGTTTGTGGAGTAGCCACTAAGTAACCATTATAGACTTCTAATATTTTAAGAGTTATCTTGAATTTAGGACTTATCTTGATCTGTTAAAATTTCAGTGTCTATACTGTTATACCAATGAATTTTCCCATTCTTATCATCACTTCCATATTCTGCAGCATTTTCCACCATTTAAACCAAATCTTCTGAAATTTTTATTTGTTTGAATTGATGAAAAATCTTCTTAATATTCTCTTTGAAATATAACAACATTAAAAGAGATCCTTCTTCGTCTCAATGGAGAAATGAGTTGCTGAAGAAAGAAGGAAAAGGTGAGGTAGGAGACAGAGTGCACTTTTTTACTTTTTATAATTTAAAATTGAAATTTGACGTTAGAGGGGTATTTTGAACAAGAGACTTGAACGATAGGTACATATGATCAAATAATATAACGGAGGACAGATCTAGTGTATTTTAGCTAGTAGAGGGACATATATGACCCTTTTCCGATAATAATATTTTGTGGTTGTTTTCAAATCGGAGGATTTTTGGATGGGTCGAGTAATAGGTTTGAGCAAATGAATCGGGTATTTTAAATTGTGTATTAGTCCTCCATATGTCTATTTTTGTGTTGGATTCGGGTTTCTTAACGGGTGAGAGGCATATTTTTTTTTTGGGGAGAAAGTTAAAAATAGTCAAATTTACAAGTGGTCATTCAAAAATAGCCTGCGTTTCAAAAGTAATCAAAATTTAGTCATTTTTCGTATAAAGATAAATCTGAACGAAAACACTATTCAAAATCCGGAAAATACTCCAGCATATTATTCTTGAATTCCAGTATAATATCCTGGAGCAAAGTATACTGATCTAGCATAATATGCTGGAAGTTCATACACAAGTGCTCGAATCTCCAGTATATTATGCTGAAACTTTTCGCGTGTTGGAGTTTTAACATAATATGTTGAAAGTTCATACGGAGGTGCATTGAACACCAGTATATTATGCTGGACCGATTTCTGTTATAATAAAATAGTAGCTATTTTTGAATAATCAATCCAAAAATTAGCTAGCCCGTATTATTTTTACATATTTTTTCGAATATACATCCGAATACAAAAACGGAATATGAATAATTTTTAAAAATAGAAAAGCGAATATGACCCTTTGTTAGTAGTGTATAATGATAGCAGTAATAAATAACGTGCAACCGAAAAAAGTTCAATTAGTGGTCTAAGAAATATTAACTTACAAAATAATTTCTTATAAAATAAATATTATCACTACGTCCATACAACTGCTTAGCTCAAGTAAAACAAACCTAAACCGCCACTCTAAAAAGATATTCTGAATTATCTGGTCGTGACTGTCTTTTTGATCTTTAAATACGAAAAATACAAAATAATTATCAGAACAAAAAACTTAAATATGTGGCGAGGAACTATCATATGTTCTTGTATGAATTTACTTTTTTTTTAGCATATATTAATGAAAATTTTTCACATAAGAATAATTGGACTCTTTACTTTTCAATTTTATAGCCCACGTTCTAATTTACAATCAATTAGCCTAAAAATAATAGGAAAAATGTCATATAAGAATAATTGGGCTCCATACTTTTTAATTTTATAGCCCGCATTTCAATTTAACAATCAACTAGCCCAAAAATAATAACCTAAGATTCAATATCCAACTTTTTTTTTTTGGGTAAACAAATAATTTTATTCACCAACGAGTAAGAAATAAGTACAACACAAATCAACAAGAGTTTGGACATTCTATCCCAACACTCTTGTGCACTTCTCAACTACTCATTACCAGGAAACAATTCTTTATGCAGAAACAAACAGAACTAGTATTAAAACATCATAACTAGTATTAAAACATCCAACTTTAATAGGTTCTCGAAATTACTATTTAATTTTTAAAAAAAATTGCTCATGCTTTTAAGTTAATTTTCAAATCAGTAACTGTGATTCAAATATTAGTTCAACAAACTAAATCCATTTCGGTGGTAAAATTAATTTTTTAAGAACATTAAATACGTGAGTTTAAATTCTGAATTTAATTTTGTGAGAAATTTGGAGTGGGTGTTATTTGGACTTGTTAGAAATAGTATAAGGAGGTTGTATATAAAATTTGAAGTCATTTAACGGAGATTTGGACTGGTTTTAAACAAGAATTGTAATTGAAAATCGTGAAAGAAGTTCATCTATAGACACTTGTATAAAGGTGTATAAAAATGTATAATACTGTATAAATGTGCTTATACACTCATATATATTATTATACAAGACTATACATAATTATACACACACAAAAAACTGACTTCGTCTTCTTCCTTGCGTCTTTTCTGAAATTTAACTCAAATCTTGTTCAAATCTACTCCAAATCACTTCAACTTGTTGAACTCCTTTTGATATTTTCAATTAATTGGAAAAACACTCAATCCAAACAACTAACAAACTCAAAAAAATTTATTTTCGAAAGCAAAGCTTTGAATGGCCTTCAATGGTGGATTTCTACTCTTCAATTTTTTTACATTGCAATTAAGTGACACAAGGGGAGAAGCAGAAAATACATGGCCCCTTGAAGCATATGTAGAAGATGTGAGAAGAAGAGAGAGCGAAAGCAATAGTTGCGAGAACACATAATTTGAATTTACAAATGCTTTCAAAATATGCATAATATGGGCTAGATCGGATAAGATTTAAAAACATAGACCATTTTTTATTATGGTGTGAAGTCACGTGTATTTTCTTATAACTTTTTCTATATTAATCCTATTCTTATAAATAATTACCAGTAATTGTCTTTTTATATTACCAAGACAAATATTAAACTCATGTGATTTGTGTGAGGTCATTATTGAGAATTAAATATTGTAGAAGGAAAATATCAAAAAGTATTTGATAATTCTTCACCTCTTCTCTCGCATTTTCTTTTGCAAAACATGTTTAGCATCTCAAATCATCAAACACACACACACACACACACACACACACACATATATATATATATATATATATATATATATATATATATATATATATATGATTGCGTGTCATGAGCCACGTTTTTCTCTTTAATTATAATAAGCTCCTTTTATTTTTACCTAGTTATACTAGCTCTTGAAAGTCTAAAAAATTTGCTTTAGGCTAAAAAGAAAAGAATAATGCAAACCAATCACTTTTTCTTTAATTATTATTGTATTATCACGACACAAAATAACAAGATATTTTCATCAAATTCTTGATTTCCCAAATGTGCTTTACACTAACTAAAGCAAATGGGACAACATCAATAATTAATTATAATTGTTGATACTTGATATTGAAAAGAAAATGAAGAAATAAATTAAGACAATTTTTTTCATTTGCATTATAAAGTGTATATCATGTCTCACCATTCTCTTGTGTATAGTGTAAATTGAAAACATAGAGAAGAAAAAAAAGGAAGTTTTGAACTTTTTTTTTTCCTCTTTGGGAAAAATTCAAGAGAACACAGGTGGAAGACTAACCATGGCTTCTCTACCCACAAGTATTTTCTTTAAAGATTTTAATTGACAAATAAATTGTTTGTAAACCTCACCTTTAGCAACATAAAATGTTAACAAAATGCTCTTTTTCAGCATATTTATTCTCCTTCCAATCTTGATCTTCAACTTGTAGAATTTCACTTTCAGCCATAATACGTTTTTTCTCTGAGACACAATAGAATCTGCTTTATTTAGTGACTTATAAATCAAGAACTGTGCTTTTCTATGTTTTATATCTTCTGGTGCTTCTTTTTCAATCTTGGAATAAACATGTTGTTTATTGAGAAAAGTTGTCATTTAGGAAATATTGGATATTTTTTGGTATAAGAAAATTAAATATGGGAACTGAATAAACACTTAGAAGTGAGGGTGAAATGGAAGAAATATTTATAGTGGAAATAAAGAGTAATTTGGAACAAATATTTATAGTGGAAAACATTTAGATCTTGATTTGCTGAATATATATATTCTGAATTATGACTTGTCTAGTTGTCTTACATATAAAAAGTCAAAGGGTTAACAGCAGAGGCAGACCATAATTTGAAGGTCGGGTGCACTTTTTAATTCAATCAAAATCTGCTTTATATATAGGGTGCCAACTGTTAATATATGCTATTTTCTGAAGATACACACACTATATATATAATCTTTATGGGTGGCGGTAGCCCCTCTCGGTATTGCATAAGTCCGCCTCTGGGTGGCGATAACCCCTCTCGATATTACATAGGTTCGCTTCTGGTTAATGGGGAACTCTCAAGCTTATATGACGACTGAACTATGAAAAACATAAACTAATCACTCTCATGTTTCAATTAAGATGACATATTTAACTTATCGAGAGTAGATTTGACTAAATTATAAAGTTAAATTAAATTAGTTAAGTTCAGTATTTTAAAATTTAAATTTAAATATTCAAAAACTATACGGAAAGTATTATAAATTGTAAATTTTGTCATGTTAATATAATAAAAAAATACATTTTAAAATATTGATCAAAATTCATACAATTTAACTTTCGATAAACAAAATATGTCCGTCTAAATTGAAAAGGATAAAGTAAAACAAAGAAGTTATAAATGTGTGGCGATGAACTGGCAGGAATAGAATACTAAAAAAAGGTGTAAATAATTGTACTAATATAATGTATGTAGCAGCTAGAAGTATCAACAGAAAGTCAGGAGACAATCTTATTAGGGTCATTACATTTGTCTGTTTAGTTGCAGTTAAAGCCTTTGTTTTTCTCAATGTCAACGATCATATATGTCTGCCGGCTTCCCTTATTAGGTATATGTATCTCTAAGCGTTTCAATGTGCTCAAGAGTTATTGCTTTAACTTAAATCTCTTGAATGTGTTCTTGGAGACGATCATCTCGTGGGCTTCATTGATTCATTGAAGCGACGAGACCTTGAAAGTCGCTTTCTCAAGTGTCAATATCTGAACGTTCTATCAATTGACGAAAGTTTTTGTGACAAGATCCGAATTGGATCCATAATTCAAGTCAATACACGTGAAAAAACATACTGTTCTAATTTATATCAAGGTATTTGATTATATACGGAATTTAAGGGGGAAAAAATTAAAATGAATGGCCTAAAATATGTCTTAAACATTTTATAGGCTATTGAAGTTTAAAGTTAATTAATTTTTTTTAAATATAGGAAGATATTATCTTTGTGGCCAGATTAAAAGGGAATGTGTAACATATACATCAGGATAGAAAAATTATTATATCTGCCACTAACAGCCAGATCTGGTTTGGTATAAAGCAGAATTAAGTTTCTATTGCAAAATATATAGATATAGTGTCACCCGGGGCGAAACCAGAAATATTTTCAAGGGTGTTTAAACTTGAAAGAATTAAAAGAAATTCCCGACAAAGAGTGTTCAATATTATTTTATACATTTAAAATCAGCATTTTATTTATATACACAGTATAATTTTTCGTAATATTTCGGTGAAAGATGGTCAGTTGACCACCTTTTGTAAAAGGGTGTCACGTGTGAGTTTTTCTTTTAGTGTTTAATGTTTATAAAAATTGTCTCTAAATAACTATATATAACAATCACCTTCATCTTCTATGCTAATTGAAGTTCTGTTATGAGTCATGTTAAGATAATAGGGTGATTTATGAGAGTAAAAAATCCTACTTTTTTTGTCAATTATTTGAAACTTGATAATTAATTTTTTTTTTTATAAAATAATATATGGACTGGAGTAATATATAACAACGGCAAAAATAGACCTCATATAATCTCACAATTGACGTCTCGGGAGTACATAATCTTACATGTACCTTATAAGGTTAGAGAGACGTAGATCCTCGGCTCAGGAGCTGGAGTAATACATAAGTTGGCAAATAATACGCCTGCATTGGCATTATTGAGATACCTTTGGTGTTTATAAATTCAAATGAACTAATGGAGAGTTGGTCACTTGTCAATAATTACATTAAATAATAATTACCAACAATAATTATTTTGACAATTTTAGACAAAGATATGATAGTTTAGTATGATATATACTTTACCAAGTTATATCTGTAGCTTTAGCTATATTTTAGAGTGGCGGACCCACGTGGTGGCTAGCGGGTTCAGTTGAATCCCTGGTTTTACCAAAAATAATACTGTGTATATGTATAAATTAGGATTAAAGCTGCGTAAATATTGTATAAGTATTTTATTTGAATCCACTTGACAACTACTATTTTACGACTAAAATTATATACTTCTAACATTGAACCCGCTTGCACAAAATTCTGGATCCACCATTGATATTTTAATGGAACATCTTAGAGTAGAGCCCTCACCAAGTATTTTCTGCATGAGAGCAGCTAGGGAGCACTGTCCCAAAAAAAAATTAAGTTGATTTAATTACCTCAAAATTAAAGGTATGAACTTATATATATGCACTTATTCAAGTCATCATAATTTATTTTAGTTCGTTAGCTTATCAATTAACACGAGCATGACTACTTTGATATATTCTCTTCATTTATTTGAAGAACATTAAAAGATAACTAAAAAATATTTGTAATTCAGCAATGTAATTGGTTCTTTTTGCAATATGAATTTCATTGTAATATTAAAAGTAGTTTTAAGCAATTGTGAGAAAAAATGACCACTTGAGAGCAACCCTTGCTCGCTATAATTAATTGGATATCTTACATTATTTTTTTTCATGCCCGTCATATTTTCTAAATTAATTCATTTTCAAAATTGGATCTCGTTTTTATTTTGTGTCAAAAATTCCAATTTTAATTACCACAAAGGGGGTGTTGCAGGATGGTTGGAATTCCTCCACGGCTCCACCCTAAACCACAGATTTTCGATTCGAACTTTTTGGTTGGGACGTGGGAACACTTTACCCTTATAGTGGGGTTACTCGATACGAATTTGAATTAGTCGGACCAGTAGGCTTGGGACATCAGATGGTTTAGCACCCCAAAAAATGAGGGGATTTATATCTATACCCGTTTTTTGGGTTACGTTTTAACTTATACCCGCTTTGTAAAAAAAAAATTGCAAGCGTACCCACTTTTCGCATAAACTTCAGGCATACGGGCCTGAAGTAGCAAAGACTTTCACACAAACTTCAGCATTCTAGGCTTTTTCAAAAACTTCAGCAGAAGTGCTGAAGTTATTTAGTTCATTTGTAAAAGCTTCAGCACTAAATAAGCTGAAGTTTTGTCCTGAATTAATTAATTTTATCATAAAGCTTTTTCAAAAACTTCAGCATCTTCTGCTGAAGTTAATTAGTTCATTTGTAAAAATTTCAGCACTCTATATGCTAAAGTTTTGTCCTGGATTCATTAGTTTTGTCGTCATTAGCTTTTTGAAAAACTTCGGCATAAGATGTTGAAGTTATTTAGTTTAATTGTAAAAACTTCAGTACCCAATATGCTGAAGTTTTGTCCTGGATTCAATAGTTTCTCATAAAAAGCTTTTTGAAAAACTTCAGCAGAAGATGCTAAAGTTATTTAGTTTAATTGTAAAAATTTCAGCACCCAATATGCTAAAATTTTGTCCTGGATTAATTAGTTTTGTTATAAAGCTTTTTCGAAAACTTCAGCAGAAGATGCTGAAATTATTTAGTTTAATTGTAAAAACTTCAGCACCCAATATGCTGAAATTTTNAAGTTATTTAGTTCATTTCTAAAAACTTCAGCACTAAATAAGCTGAAGTTTTGTCCTGAATTAATTATTTTTGTCATAAAGCTTTTTTAAAAATTTCAGCAGAAGATGCTAAAGTTATTTAGTTCATTTCTAAAAACTTCAGCACTAAATAAGCTGAAGTTTTGTCCTGAATTAATTATTTTTGTCATAAAGCTTTTTTAAAAACTTCAGCAGAAGATGCTAAAGTTATTTAGTTCATTTCTAAAAACTTCAGCACTTAATAAGCTGAAGTTTTGCATAGGTATTAGGAAGGCGGCGCCTGAAGTTGTAAAAATTAGGGTATAAGTTAAATAATTTTAAAAATATAGGTATAGTTTAAATTGAGGCGACCAAATAGAGCGCCCCGTGCAATTTCTAAAAAAAATATCGAACATTAATTGCCTTTTAAGTCTTAACTGCTATTTCCAATTAGAATTATCTTATTTTAAATAAGATATGTGGGGAGAAAAAGAAGTGAATAAATTAGTGTTGGACTTTAAGCATTGGGCTTAAAGACTTTAAGCATTGGGCTTAAAATTCTAGGAGTGTGAATTGGGAAATGGTGGGAAATAAAATGGAGGGAAATGAAAATTTGAATCAA